>JAVYIG010011518.1:0-60186 GCA_035222895.1 Strongylocentrotus droebachiensis | reverse complement strand
TTCTCAAACAGATGAAACCACGAAGAAATGTGAAAGATGAATATCACTTATTAATCCGATAGCAAATCCTTTACGTCGATATTGATATCACATGAAACAAAATACAGCGAAGTTCTTTACAGGCCATGTACTTGGCTCAATGGTGTCTGTTTAAACGAGTAAGTATAAACACTATTGTCTGTTTGCATTCATTGCCATAAACGGACGTTTCGTTTTGAGATAAAGTGCCCTACAAAAAAATGCCACCAACGTAAACGGAGACATCCGTTGATTTTGCTGAGCCGTGAACAATTGCAGAGAACGAGAAAAGATACCAATGGCCGCGTTCAAGTTGTTATTTCCTCATTGTCTATGTTTCCTTCCTTCTTTGGCTCGAGTTGGTCGAGTTCATTCTCAATAGTCACATTCACCATGTGATGTCTCCAATAATATGTTCTCAAATTGGGGCCACGACACAGCGTAATGTATAAATCAAAGCAATGTTGAACTTGAAGAGGAGAATAAGTTTGCGAATAGTCAGCAAAGTCTAGCTCCAGATGTGGAAGATGTAAAGATATTCTCGGCGGGCCGAACGGTACTTCGATCATTGCCTCGAGCCGCCAGCTGCGAGCGCCCCAAGGAGTAGAGTGCCCCTCTCCAGGAATCAAACGCCAACATCCACTCGTGTTTTATGAGAGAAACATATGGAAGCAGGAGAGAATCTGGCTCGAATGAGCGGTAGTAGTGGTGGTAGTGATGATGGAGAGCAGATTGGTAATTCGGGAAGTCGTTCGCAGTCTGCGCATCAGAGTTCCCTATGCGTCCAATGCGAGCTCCTACTCCGAGCCTCGCATGTGCAGACCACAACGCTAGCTGTTTCACTTTCGAAGATATACGTGGAGTTCAAGTAGTTAGACAGTTATCAGTGGCGTAGCGATGGTTGGGGTTTAGGGGGGAGGGCAGCCCCGTTTAATCAACCGGGGGTGGGTCTGACTGAGGTCTCATCAATTTCTCCAACATTAATACAGTTTCCAAAGAAACGAAGTCAAACGAGATGTAATCAGATAAAGCCTTCTGCACGATATCAAATAGCTTTAATGCTATAAACAACTCCTATCGGATTATTTATACACGTATCATTTACACATGAGACTGCATAATTAATTTCAAAATCGTGAACAAAATTCACTTTGTAAAAACCGTCATTGTCATGGGACCGTCTAGATGAAAAGTATTTCTGAGTTAACATGATGAAGGTAAGAGTAAAGGGGGGGGGGGGGGAATGAACACGTAAACAAAAAAACATATTATTATTAATGTCTCTTTCTAGTGATCTTCGTGTGATGGGAAACTATAATGTCTTACATCAAAATACAGCCTCATAAAGCCAGTCCCCTCTGTCGATTTCGTGACTGATTTGCAAGAATAAGGAGGACTCCTAGCGAACTGTGAACCCCTTTCGGTCTCTGATGCCCGACGGAGACCAGACGAAGGGGGCGTGGCCAACGGGACAATGCCCATAAAAGAGTGTTAGCTGGAAGAGCCTGTGGCTGCGAAGTGCGAAGGCAAGGTCAAAACCGAAAGGCTGGCAAGCACCCTCCGAGGTAAGAAATCAAGGTCGTGTTACGAAAGCTGTGAATGGGTATCACAACCAATTTGAAGTATTCAAACTCACTGGGGAGGTGGGACCATTTAGTGCCTTTGTAGGCACTGGTATAAACTTACAGAAGTTCAACAAATTCGGTCTCCCCTGTCAGAGGTGGATCCAGGATGTTTACATCCGGAGGGGAGGGCGGGCGCTTGCCGCATCCAACTTCAAACATACATGGACATGATCATTGAAGTGGCGTATCGTTAGTCCAGTCACTGACGAGGGCACTGGCATCATAATTGGGGGGGGGGGGGGGGGGGGGGGAGCGGTCATACCGGCCGAACTAAGAAAATTAAATGTCAATCTACGGAATCTAAAATGTAACTAATAAGGGGGGTGTGGAAGGGGTGCTATTGTCTTCTCTTTCGCCCATCCTTCCGTTTCTTTTACTCTCCTTCTCATTTTCTACTATTCTTTCCCTTTCTTATATTTTCTTTTGATTCAATAGAGATGGAAGGTGCCCCCATGACCCTTGTAGCTACCCGCCTGGTCATTCTAGCTCCATCATGGATGGAGTAGACCTTTTATGAGAGCATGGACCTACTTTGGTTAGCAAAATACAAATCCTTACTAATGTTTTAATGTCAGTTTGAGTTCTTAGAATTACAGGGGAAGAGATCAAGGATTTATCCTTGTCATCCGTCCATTCTACCAATGTTGAGTCACACACGTTTCCACTGTACAAACAACCTATTCAAACAGTATTAGTCGTAGTATTGTTCCATGATCTAATTGCGTTCTGTCTTTTTCGTTTCTGAGTTTTCTAAGTTATTGATGACGGAACAGATTTGTTTCATACAGGGGTTGTATAAAAGTATATTTGCAATAATTCTATTAAGGGTAAATGTATAATTGAATATTTTTTTTTAAGGGAAAGTAATACTTTTTAAAGTTTTTTTTTAGTACAGGGCGAATTAAAGATGACCTCGCAAGATACATGTACGTCACAAAGTTGCCACTTTGTGTGTTTGATTGATCGCACCTTCGAAAATTCATTACTTTTTCATTCTTTAAAGGGATCGTTTAACAATGTTAAATCTGAGATACACGGCCCTACGTGTTATCAGTGTCTGTGATATGGTGTAATATTGAAGCCCTAAAAAGCGCTTCAAAATGATCAAGAAGTGCCTCAAAAAAGTAAAAATCTTTGAGTGACCGGCTTTACCATACTCATTTTCCCCAATAGACTGTAGTGTTATGAAAACCGTCAGGCGAACGGTTTTCAAAATTTGTAATTCCAATCATAAATATCTTGATAATCAGACAGGCGATCGGCTTGTAAAAGTCATGGGTTTCCTGACAGACCTAAAGGTTTTAATCATCATTGCATCATGAGCTAAATCCAGAATTTTGTTTCAGAATCTGAGACAAAGTGGATCCCTTTAATCGGTTTGTGCTCAAACTTTCACCGACATGTTTCTCTCATTTTGCTGCTTCTATGAAAACCAACTTGATATCTGAGTGGACACCCCCTTTAATACATGTCAAAACTATATTCTGCGCGTTTACTTCCTTTCCATGCTGAAGACAGCATTTCCTAAATCTATCAAACATTTCCGCTTCAAAGTTGTTAAAGACATCTATGCTTTATCCAAAATTCACAAAAAGGAATATTCACGTCCCTTTAAAAAATTGATGACAATCACGGAGTGTCTTGAATAAACATATGGTGGCCTCGTATAATGGTGCACAACAAAAGGTCGTGTCGCACTCCACGTATCCAGAGTCAGCATAACAAGCGTTACTTTATCACCCCCATCTCGCCTCGCATGGTGCTAGAAGTCATCACGCACAATATCAAATCAAAACAAATTCATAATTTTTAGGACAATCAGGCCATTGTACCCGTGTGAGTATAGTTTGAAATTGTCAAAATAAAATGACCCTCTCTCGTTTGGTTTGTATTTTAAGGAGTTCGGTCGTGATTTCCCCTCCATTTATGCAATGACTGGTGACGTTCTTTAGAATGCACTAGTCAGAATAGCAGCCCATACTCAAGACAACATGCTTTTTGGTCAATTCAGCATTCTTTTATTTGTGTAAAGAAGATGTCAAGTCATAGATTGTGTTTGACCTAAATCTTGGATAAAAACAAGCAATACTTGATATGAATAACATCCTAATATGGGCACGCGTAGCTGTAGGGCTATATTTGTCTCAAATTTTTAAAATGCTACGTTGATGAAGTACAGTATACAAGTTGACGAGAATCATAGTTTGCTTACCAAAGAAGGTTGAGTTCTGGGCAGAGGTGAACAAATAATTTGTGAGCGTTTTCATTGTTATTATGCAAGTATGGAAGAACATCAGAGAAAAAAATGTTCCCTGAAGAGCATGGCTCTTCAAATGCCATCATATTCTAAATATGAAATGTAACAGCTTAAAAATGTGGGCCTCATTTTTAATGCCACATGTTCGTGTAGTCCCATATACACCTTTCTCTGTACAGTGGTTGTTACCTTTACCAAGACTGGGCCAAGTTTCTTATCATTTGGATGATTCCAAGATCCAGAAACTTTAAGTACACAGCAATACTTATAATTATGTTGCATGGTCAACTTTTTTCTGATCGATTCCACACCGTTTCTTTCACAATGCAATCTGCGCATGACCTGGGACCCGTTTCACAAAGCCTTTTCCCAATGACAAATGACAAAAATCAGTGACAAATCTGCTGATAACCAATCATAGGCAAGGATTTCAGTAGCTTATAACAAAAACTGTCATTTGTCACTGATGACAAGTTTTGACAACTTTCACAAGATCACAACGACTTTCGAAAAATCCTCTAAAGGCAATATCAATAGCCTTGCCATTCAACTATCAAAGTGTGCAAACATTTCATTGACGTATTACATAATCCGAACAGGATTTCTATTTCATAATAGGGATTCGCCATACGCCAACGACGTATTACGTAACAGGAACACGATTTGTCAGCAATATGCAGAGACATCTCCTAGAGTTGATCTCTCGAAACTCTAGTGTCTTCACAATCGCGTATAGAGAGAGAGCTCTAGAGAGGTACATGAACATCGCAGGTAGCCAGGTACCAAGGACAGTCAGGTACTATTTCACTTTTGAAATAAACAGGTACCTGTTTTTTTAAAATCAGTTTTAAAAAAGGAATGGAAAAGCTAAATTTCGAGAAGCAAGATTTCACAATTGGTAATCGACGACGGAGGTGAATAACTTGGAAATTAATCTTTATAAGTTGAAACTACAATTTATCCGATGTTTAATAGCTAGAGTAATTTAAATCTCGGTACGAACAGAAATCATAATGGTATAAACCGACATGATCTTTCTCTCCGATACAAAGCGTTGATAATTTGTCATCAAACTTCACGGAGAAGTTGCACAGACATTAAAAAATGCCAAACTTTATGGCCCGAATTCACAATGGAGGTTTGTCGACAAACCGAGGTTTATGTGCGTCATACGACGCGTTTTACGCGTTTTTTACAAACCTGGTTTGTAAAGAACAAAAGGAGGTTTGGCGAAACAAAAGGAGGTTTGAGCTCTAACCTTGGTCTGAGCTCAAACCTTGCTTTGTGAATTCGGGCCATTATGAATAAGTCGAACATGTGAATTGTCATATTCAGCACGTAAAGGCCATCCGTAATACATTACACACATACATGTATACATGGTGGCATATATTAGTACTGAATTGGGTTTATGTTAAATTGACACCTCTCGAAAACTAGAAATCTCAACCACAAAAATGCAAGATTGAAGTTTAGATCAGGTCATGCGCTTTCATTGTGAAAGAAACTGCCTGGAAGTGAGTTGAAAAGGTTGAACATATAGCACATATTAAGTATTGGTGCCTAGTACGATGTTTTTTTAATCATCAAAATGATAGGAAATTTGCCTAGTCTCGCTGAAAGTCACGTGCACCATACACGGAAATGTGTATACGGGACTACACAAACATGTGGAATGAATACCGTTGCAGTCCACAATTTGTAGCAGGTACTTGTAACTATTTCGAATGTGATGGTATTTTAAGAGCCTTCCTTTTAATAAGTGGACATCTTTATATGATAGTCTTCCACATTAACATACCAAAAGAATGGAAAGGCTAACAACTTATGTTTCATCTTTCACAGAAACCAACCTTCTCAAAGTTCCCATTAACCACATATATTGACAACATCGTCGCATTATAATGTCACGCCTAAGCTATTGCATATGAAAGATATAACATTGTGCGTCATTGTGTGAACATTACAATGACAATACCTAAACACGATTTCTGTAGGCAATAGTAACACGGGAGCAGAGAATAGAATCTTCCTGTGTTTGTTTTAATTTATTCAGACTAACGGAAGATGATTTTCCCTCCTGAAAGGAACTAACAACGTGATCGCAATCATCGCATGGACTTTCGAGAAATCTAGAATTTACATTTGGATTATGCTATTGACACATAAAAAAGACTTGCACACGGCTTAATTTGCTTTCCCTAATATGTTGATTTTCCCAATGATGTCTTGGTGGTCGTGTTAGCTATATCTAGCAAGCGTAACAGAGGAATTTTAACAAAAGTTAAATGCGCTCTATCCTTTTCCTTTCAAGAATGAAAATTTTTCATGGAATTCTTCGGTTTGGAGAGCCGCTTACAGAAAATAAATGGTTAATAGGGAATAATAGGAGCTTTTTCTAAGACGCCATATGTCACGATTGTTTATAACAATTACGGAGTTCTGGTAAAGAATTATTTGTGATATTTTTCTTTCTTTTCATGTCAGTTTGGAAGAGAATCATGATAGACATGTCCACTAAAGGAGGATTGCCCTTCGAATAAAAGCCCACATATTCAAAATATGACAAGAAATAGCCGCGGCGTTTAAACGCCAAGTCACGCCAAGTCTGAGTGTTGTCCCAGAAATTCATTTCTGCGTGCGGTGCATGTGCCTTTTCAGTGAGAATGGGTAAATTTCTTATTAGTTTGATGCTTCGAAAACATCTCACAGTAATACTAATCTGTGGTACTACACAACCTTTCCCCCCATTTCTTCAAGACAGTTTATTACACAATTATAAAGCATGATCAGGACCTCGTAACACAAAACTTAGCAATTAAATGTATTATGGTACGACTGATAATTTGCGACTGATTGAACATATTGAACAATACAATCAATCGCACTTGTTGCGGTACCCAGGACCCAACATCAAGGACTTTTAGATTCGCACGAAGACAATGGGGATTGCTACGATCGACGTCCGTTAAATGCACTGCCTTGAATGGACGTCACACGTATCAGTCCACGCAAATCTAAAAGTCCCTATTATCTATAATGTGCACCTCTAGAAATGGATTTCATGAGTGCTTTATACCCCTATGTCGAAGATTTAGGCCTACACAACAATGCAGTCTGACAATGAATCGGTTAATAATGATACCCGCTTATAACGTGTTATAGGACTTATAAGTTATATGTCTAAAAGACGGAAAAGGGGATTGCTTAGCTGTAACATTCCTGCATATTCTTCCTAAGGAGTTGGGTAATACAATAATTACACGCACATCCTTCGGTTGAATAACAGAAATCTAAACCGTTGAACACTTCAATCATTGGTCCAATGACAGTCGATTGTTTTTGTTACTTGTTTGTACTTTGTATCATCTTTTAGAACAACAATATTTGTCGTTGCATTTACAAAAACGAGCATAGGCCTATACATTAGACCAGGGAGGTGATTACTGATTAGACAATGTCACAATACATCATAACACATCAGCATAGCATGCGCAGAACATAATCACGCATTAAGAGGTGATGATACAGAAGGGCTACATATTTGATATGCTTGTAGCTCAGAGATATTGGCCCAAATTCACAAAGGAGACAAACCTAGGTTTATGTGCGTCATATCACGCGTTTCGACGCGTTTCAAACTAAGGTTCAGACACACCTCCTTTGTGAATTCGGGCCATAGAGTTCATAACAAAATATTTCCAGCTATCAATGAGATTGCCATCATTTCACAGGTTGCAGGTCTCATAGGTTCAATCTAAATAACTCGTGGCAGGTAAATGTTTCATAAATGTACAATGTTGAATTAGCAGGTACAAAGTAAGCACACTGTGTAAGTAACATATTGTACAGAATTCAACAACATACAGTTTTTAGTTTACTTAGCAACAGCGATTTAACCTGTACTTCTCTTTTCCAATATTTGTTTTCATGTCGCAGATTAGTATTCCCCTCATGTTCCTTCTCCCCTCTCTCCCTCTCACTCTTTCTTTCTGTCTTTCTTCACATTCAGCCAGCCAGACTGTTTGTATTTCTGTCTGTCTGTAACTCTGTCTAACGGCATGCCTCTGTTGCTCTCTCTCCCTCTCTCTTCCCATCTGTTGTTCAATTTACATTCCACATGTACGGATGTGGATCCAATATGGAAATGTTGTGCACATGCGAGCCATGTGCGGTTCACAGAAAATCAACTAACCATATCCGGTTCAACGTCACAGTCTGGCCCAATCACGACAATAAAAATCGTTTGAAATCATATTTGTTCATACTTTATGAGGGATTCAGGCGGCTTGATCGGAACAGATGCCGTGGTCAAAAGTTCACTTGTTACCACCTGTTTCCCCAACAGCATTACTTAAATTAAAATTTCTCACCATTGTATTTTTTTGGTTGATATCAAACCATTATTCTAAACTTCAATTATCCAAACATATTTCCAAACCTGATTAAAGCTCATCTTGATCTCTGGTTTGAGCATCGTATGCCGAGAGTAAATTTGCTAACAAAGATTATGAAGTTTGAGCACCTGACTAAACCAGGCTCTCATACCTCTGTTTGTAATAATGTGCAATACTTTTAGGTTAAATTATTTCGTTTACTTCATCTAACTTTCCTCCTCTTCTTCAAATTGAATTCTTATTTCATTTCGTCTGTCCTTTCCATTCCGGGTCTGTTTCATTTCCTTTTTTTCCCTCTTTTTTTGGCAATAGTATTCCTATTTTGTATATTACTGTTTTTCATCGAACGTATTTTGTTGGTAAATTAAATTTGTTTCAGTCTTTGGCTGCTACTTGGAATGGATGTTTTTAATCGATGAACCAGTTCACATCAATTCAAATCAAAACTTGAGTTCCGTGAAAAATGTGGATTTCATCATTTGTATTTGTTTGTCATAATACAAAAAATGACACGGTTATATGCAACTACATCATACATGGCTGCACATTCCTTAACTTACGGATCACCCCCCCCCCCCCCTTCCACCTCCTCCTCCTCCTCGCGTCCCCGTCATGTAAAAACGTAGACGGGTCACATACTCAAATGTACATGTAGATTTAACGGAATTGGAATGTCATTTCTAAACAAATTCAAATAAGAGTAAACTGTAACGTTGCACCCATAGGCCCGAATTCACAAAGGAGGTTTGTCGACAAACCGAGGTTTATGTGCGTCATACGACGCGTTTTACGCGTTTTTTACATACCTGGTTTGTAAAGAACAAAAGGAGGTTTGGCGAAACAAAAGGAGGTTTGAGCTCAAACCTTGCTTTGTGAATTCGGGCCATTGGGTTAGCAGTATAAAGCTCTGTACACACAGGTGCCATGGTCAAATTGTCCAACCTGCCATGCCCTGTTGTGTGATAAAGAAGGATAATTAGTTAAATTAAAGGGTTATGTGCACTTCACATCGATTGGCTTATATATTTTTTTCTTCTCCTTAATAGGAAAGCACTCTAGTCTGTAGGGATAAAAAAAAAAGCGCTGCTCTTCATTATGTCAATGAATCAGCGATTAGCTGATATATCACAGCTCTCACTTCAGGTGCATTTCCCCCTCTCCTTATTAATAGGAAAGCACTCTTGTAGTTGTATGAAGGAATACAAAAACGCCGTTCTTCATATCAACGAATCACAAACTTACTTGCATCGACAGAGGGCGCTATGGCACATAACATTTGGTGCAACAATGATTTCTTGCGAAGCGTTCATTGGCGACTAAGGGCGCGTTCATGCTTGATTTTGAAGGTAGAATGAGCGATCTGAAACGCTCATCGTAAACGCTCATCGTGATCGCAGTTCCACGGTGTAGCTGTTCATGCTTACTTCTCTGGCTCATCCAGGCAATTCTCCTTGTGTGGCATTGTGTGACCTTCACTGTGCATGCTACGTAGACCCACTGGAGGTCAGTGCGTTGACCCCATTTAAACGCGTTTACAATTGTAAACGCATCTTTTTGTGAGTTTACGATCGGCGTTCGTGATCGCCGTTTTTCGGTGATTCTACAAAAGTGAGCATGAACGCAAGCGTGTTTTAAACTAAACACGTAACAGATGCCTGATTCTGGCCGTCAAAATCAAGCATGAACGCGGCCTTAGAAGGCTATACGTTTTCTGCCATAATGAAAAGAGTTAACGAGTATACCTTTGTCCATTACAAATGAGGCGTCCTTATTCTTGCTGACGTATGATTACGAATGCGTCAAAAACTGGTGCTGCGTCATACGAGTGTACCTGCGCTATCGTACAGAAAATGAATACAAAGAGAACAGGGTGAACGTTGCGTTGAAATATTAGCGCATGCACTAATTGGCCATCATGAACATGATCAGCGTAAGTAATAACGCATCGAAATGGCGCTTCATGTGCAACGGGAATTAGATTCGAGGACAATGACGTACAGTAAAGACCTGGACATGAAATACAAGACAATCGGCATGTAGATTCGTATCGATGTAGGCGGACAGCTGCCCTTTTCGACTAATCCCTTATGTCAGATTGTAACATTTGTAATGTAGCCCTGTGTCGTCATACCTCATACTTTTGGTCTTGGAGAAGAGGAAAAAAAAAGGGGAGGAGGGGTCCGAGTGAACACCTTTATTTATCCCGACACTACCTTTGTTATGTAATGCCTAGTGAACAGTGTCTAGTTTTGGAATCCATGGACCTACTACGATAGTAGGTCCATGCTGAATCTTACGTTCCCAAGCGACGCCGTGTGCCACCATAGACCTACCATGGTGCCATGGAGGGCAACGTGATCACCCGCCAGTTAGATTTCCGACGAAAGTCACGAAACTCTTAAATTTTTAATAGATCGACTTTATCTTGTAAAATTAAAGAAACAACTTTCCTGAATAATGCTGGTTTAAGCAATTTATATAGGCTGGTAGTGGTAAAATTGCGGTTCAAGGATTTTTGGTGCAAAATATCCATTTAATATTGTGTAAATATTGCCTTCAGAGGTTCAGATGGCAATACTTCAACATAAATTCGCAAAAAAGCAGAATTATATGCCCAAATGTTCAATGTTGAAGTGCATTCGCGAAATCTATCCAGGTCAGATCGATATGATAATTTACCAAATATATCAATTATTAGGCGGTTTCCTGGCAAAATTTATATCATCATGTATAGTCAAAACATATTCTTTCACATGATTGGTAATAAGAGCTTCCTTTCATTTTTGAGAGGGGGGAGTTTCCAAAACTGGTCTATTCCTTTAAGGGATTTATTTTGAGTTTTGGAGCTAGTTGGATTATACATAAAGGCAGATAAAAATAAGGGGGAAACCTCACATACTACCAAATGGCGCTCCTTGGTACTATGAATACTGTAGGAAATGACGCACTTCTGAACTTCTGGAAAGTGAGAAAATATAAAGTCACCGCAAACAATATCGAAGCAATCATTCAAAGAAGAGAAAATAATGGAAGTGTCAACGAAACCCTTGACCAAGAATAGAAGGCAAGAGGAAGCGGTTGCTTAGTCGACGGAAACAAGTGAAGTTGAAAAATAGAAAGGAAAGGTGAATATCTGACACAAGGATGCTGACAAGTTCACATTAAACTAAAATGGATTCATTTCATACAAATATGTATATCTTTCGATGAGTTAAAAGAATGTGGGGAAAATTATGCGTAGCTTGTAGAGCACGGGGGGGGGGGGGTAGAGTTGCGTCACGGGAGCTCCTTCGTCTAGTTCGGAGGTCATATTCACGGAGCTGTTGTTGTTGCTGTAGTTGTTGAGATTAATGGCGTTGAATTAGCTCCTTTTTTTTTATAGAGATTGTATTTGGGAGGGAACTATAGTGAATAGACCGGCTCACTACCATATTCAAATCCATAGCTGTTTCTTTCCTGGGGACCTGTGACGAAGTATTCCATATTTTCCATTAACCCTCTATTAATCATAATTATGAATGAAGTATAATACTTGGAATCCAGTCTGCATACATTATTTGTTGTAATGTCGGGCAAGTCTGGGGCAACCCATCAAGTTATCAAGAACAACACTTGTTTTAAAATTATGTATAGCGTTTGAGTAAACCGGTCTTTTGACCCTAGAGTGCGCACGTCTGCGTGTGTCACAACTGTCTCTCTGTATTAGCTATGGGTGGGGTAAAACTATGTGGTCATATCAAACTCAACGAACATACAATACTGTTTCACATTCATTCAATCAACGGATGATTCTAATGAGAGGAAATCAGTTGCGTGATGGTCACTACCTGAACGTAGACTCTCCATTCAGACCCTGTACCAACTGCGGAAGAGGGTGCTATGGTGGAAAACACTGCTTGCTTGATTTCCAGGGGCGACAAAACTCGGAAGTTGGAAAACACCGTCTTTTCCCCTAAAGTGTATGTGGGGGGGGGGGGGGGGGTAATAGGCTGGGAATATGGAAGGGGTTAAACGCCCTCCACGGTACACATCTGGACAAAATGCCTTTCTTTATTTTCCGCCTAGCAGAAGGGGGGGGGGGGGGGGTGGCAACAGCTCTAACCCCCTGCTCGCCCCTTCGATTCCGATGCCTAATCATTAAAATGTTTTAAATTCAGTTTTAATTCACTTGCTCCATTTGGGAAAGGGCAATTCTCTTAATGTCAATTGATTTGAATACACAGTGACATTATTTTAGTCTCGCTCAAATACTCATGAAGGGCCTTTGAAATAAACCCTTGTTTAGTCAAAAAGCCTCCCAAAAAGCCCCAACAAACCCCAACATACAGGCATACGAGAGCAAAATATTACTGCCTTTAGCCTAAATTCTCAGCGGAGTGCCCGACTTCTAAGCAAAGAGGATTCTACTTTCAGTTCCCCCATAGAAAGGCAAGAAGTCTATTTTTCCCAAACATGAAACATCACAATTTCGTCGACAGTGAAAAGAACTCCATGGAATCAGTCTGCATAGGAAACAGAAAGAGGCTCCTGTCATTTGGACGAATAGGTCAGTCAACGAGGGATGTGGTCTCTGTAGTGTCGAGAGGAAATATTGGGAAATAATTTTCCCTTTCCCTTCGACGAACAAATACAGACATATCGGGTGATATGACAAAGAGAAATGTCGTACATCTAAACGAATAGTAATAAAATGACGCTACACTATATTTAAAGGTAGAGTCATTAAAAATAGATCTTTATTTGTTACTGTGAAATGCACAAAAACGTGCTTTATTTAACAATCATTTAATACTTAAAGAGTTTAATAATATGAATAACTGACAAATGAGAATTGTACAGTTTTTCAATTATCAAATTGAATTTGAATAACACTTAATTCCAGTCGAAGTACCTTGAAAGTTAGTCATTACTAAAAATGATCACCACTTTAATAGATAAGAGCTTTTTAACACGTAACAATTTATGTCGAATTCAACTTTTCTAATCAGACGTGGGCCCCGTCTTACAAAAGTTACTATTGATCCAAATCAATCGTAAGTCCTCCAATCAATCGCAAGTTTGCAGTTTCCTATCTCTTATGTACATAGTTGCGATTGCAATCGCATATAAGTTGCGATTGATATCAACTCTTTGTAAGACGGGGCCCAGGAATGAGAAAATAGTTACAAATGACATTGATTCGATAAAGCATGTACATCTCATGAAAATGAAAAATGAGAAAATGAGATCGACGGGACCGTGAAAGTTTGAGCGAATTCCGATTTAAAACAGGAAACCTATGAATTCTTGAAGTTACGATCAATCGAACACAAATCGGTAACACTGTGCTGTATATTCGAGCTCCTCTCCTATTTGCTCTGAACATGATCTTTCATTTTCTTTGTTATTGATGGATATATTTTTTTCCATGCAGGAGTTGTATAGAAACATATTTGCAATAAAAATATTCAGGGTGCATGACAAGAATTGACAACAGTAATTTTCTTAAAGGTACTATGTCCCTTTTGCAGCCAACCTCAAATGATGTAAAACTTTGCAGGAATTATGAATATGTCATGTATGTCCTATCTGTGAAATTTAAACGTTAGAAGTGTCCTCATATTCAAATTATGCAAGGAAACCCGTTTACTTGCTAGACTTCACTGTCAGACACTATTGAGTGACTGACTGGCTTTTTTGCTTCTTTGGTAATAACATACATGAAAAGAGTTGTAAAGGGTACATGAGCATTTGTCTACATCTTTTGATGGCCAAGATTAAACTGATTGAATCTTTGCGCAGCATAAAACGTATGACCATTCGGTACAATTGTCTGAAAATGAAGACTATTACTTTTGGGCTCTATAGCCCTAAAGTCGATTTGACAACTAATAGTCGTTATTTTCCCACTTGAAGACATTTTCGAGCCCCACCTTTTTTAGGGAAGTTCTAAATTAGTATTATCTTTCAAATGCAGTTGGAATTTAACTTTTTCATTTTTTTTTGCCTGCAAATGGGACATAGTACCTTTAAAGTAAAAAAATATTATGTTTTTAGTACAGAGCAAATGGGAGGGGAGCTCGCAAGATACATGTACGTCACAAACTTCTTATTTTTAATAAGAATTTGCTCGAACTCCCACTGAGCTGTTCCTCTCATTTGTCTGCTTTTATTAAAAACAACTAAATACCAGGGTGGACTTCTCCTTTTAAAAATACCCCTCTCCTTTATTTCCCCTCTGCTGATACCTGACCCCACTTCCTCCACACGCTCGCTATAAAGTCTTCACTTGTCTGAGCTCCATCCTTATCCAACACTATCATCATGTGAATGAAAACGTAAAAAAAGAATATAGTAATCCATAATTCGCTAGTGAACCCCTCTAAAATGCGGATAAGGGTAGGAGTTAATGTATTTATCATGCCCACAAAAATGCTATTGTAAGTTAAAATTGATCAGAGGACCTGAAAATCACCTAGAATGAGCTATTTTGTACACAAAAAAGCCTAAACTATGATCTGAAAATAACTCACCAGGGCCTGAATTCAGGCTATTGCCTGAAAACTGGCACCCTGTATTATTCTACGATATTGTAATACTATTGGGCAACCAGTCGTTTTATTTTTAATTATGATATTGAATTCTCATTTTAATAAACACGAACAAAAAATGAAAACCAAAAAAAAAAAAAAAAAAAATCGATTGCCCTTATTTTCTATTTGTCGAGTCAATGAACTCCACAACACTAAAATTAAAGTATATGATCGTCCTTGAAAGTGTGCAATTTCCTGCTGTCTGACAGATAATATTACAGGCGAACACATTCACTTCCTGAGCAATCACTGATTATCTCTTTGCGTTCTAGATGTGCATGTGTAATTAATTAATATATTTGCAAACTAAGTATACTCCTTTCTCAAAAACTATCAAGAACAATTGCATTGAGTTTGTTGGCACACGTCTAGGGATACACTGCCTTTTGATGCACATCGTCAAGAACAGTACTTCATTTTTATGCTTTCCATGCAAGGACACATGAAAATATTCAATTCTTGTAGAGTGCATACGTCCGTCATCCGTCATACGTGGTGTTCTGGCAATAGAACAGCTACCACAAATAAAGACTCTCCCAATATCGATTTCAAACACCTGGGTGGAGAGTGGTAAATGTGGATTAATGTACAAGGTTTCTGGTAATCTGATTGGTACTGAAAAGTAACTGAATTCCACTCGAACTTCCGAAGTATCTCGATTTCGAAACCGTAACCATGGTAACATGGGAAACTAGAGCTACCCATCCAGCACCCCTTCCCCTCTCTTTCTCTCTCTCTCTCACACACACTCTCTCTCTCTCTCACACACACTCTCTCTCGATTTAATAGGGACTGTATGTCTCAACTGCATCTCCGTTACGAGCTGAGAAAATGAAAAATAAATTATTTGCAAATAATGAAGTGCCTTTGACGGTGTGCTTGTCTCTTCTCACAAGTCACATTTTTTCCTTTTGATTTTGAATTGATTTTTTTTTTTTTTTTTGGTGCTTACTCTTTCCCTTTCTCTATGTCGCCTGCACTTGCGCAGATGGCATGCAATCGATGACAACTGAGATTCCACAATAAGGAAGAAAACAAAATCAAATACCACCAGCTTTTACACTACAGAATATCTTTAAAAACATGACAGCTCGAAGAGGGTTGTTTACATAGAAAATAGGGAAATCGGTTGAGAAAAACAAGTACGCACGCGATTATGTCACTCTTTTCTTCATAACATTTATTCAATCGGAAAGATAGTTTCTTAATATTATATATTATTACTACAAATATTTTGTTACTGCGAATATCCTCATTGCACATTTTAAACAAATAAACATCTCAGATACGTGGATAGAACCATGGTAGAACAAAGCCAAAATACAATCTACATTCACATACTGGATAAAAAAAAGAACGCAGGCAAAAATTCTCGTTTTTTCAGAGATGGAGCATCATGTCTTCAGAGGTCAACAATACATATCCCGAGGTATTGGTGTCTCAACAGTTGAATAGGGGCGTACAGCGGGTCAGGGAAGGGGTCCCTGCAGGTCAAGATAGGTTCATCTTTACCCATTTTAAAGCCCTGTCCCTCTTGTAGCTACTTGCTCCCTCTATATAGAAAACTTCCCCAATCGGTGCCTGTTGGTCCCCCATGATCCTCTTTTTCTTATGTTATTTGAGAGCTGAGTTAATGAGATAGCCCCTGTCAGTGACCTCGCTGTGTGGTCTAATCCCTTCTGGCCCAGTAGTATTGACGGTCTTTAAAGGGACTTGAGAAAATGGTGCTAACTGCTGAGGTAGTGACTTCAATTCTAGATAAACATTTTAAGAGAATCTGAAAGTTTTAGTGGAGAATTGGGAAAAACTGATCTGATCGACTCCTTTAACTACAGCATTACAATTAATTACATTTCAGGTGAATGTAAATCGCCACAATACAATGAATTGGCTCTATATACCATTACAAAATGTTG
The DNA here is from genome assembly GCA_035222895.1 of Strongylocentrotus droebachiensis. Lineage (NCBI taxonomy): Eukaryota > Metazoa > Echinodermata > Echinoidea > Camarodonta > Strongylocentrotidae > Strongylocentrotus > Strongylocentrotus droebachiensis. The sequence goes on along the minus strand of JAVYIG010011518.1, from coordinate 43,401 downwards.
GGAAAATTAACCATAAATATCTTTGTGGTTTGAGATTTTTTTTCAGGGTTGTTTGCAGTAGAGTAGAAGGAATAAAATAAGTAACATTTTATACAAAAATTACGCAGTTTTTTCATCAACCTTCAACAATGTTACCGAGTCACTTTAACTTTAAGATAGGCCTATCGAATAGACACACGGAAGTCATTATCATTTTCCGGTCACTCAATTTAGAATTTACATGTAGTATAAAAAGACAATGGAGTTTATGATCAACTTATCAAAAGGGATAAAAGTAAAGGCCTTCATTATGAACGTTTGTAGAGCAGCAACACCTAACAGTTTAGACCCTATGTTTGGTGCGATACGAGGGTTGATGGTTTAAAGGCTGACAACTACAAGTGGACTGTCCAGACTACATCGTCCACATGACATCTCTTTGGGCTTTGGGATGGTTGTACTGGTATCTCTTTGGTTGTACGTTTTCGGAGAAGAAGATCAGCCATCAGGAGTTGAATCCACCCTCCAAAGAGTAATTCAAACAACTACAGTGGAGTGAATCCCACTTTTATCTGGATTCTGGAGAGAATTCAACCGCAAAATGAAATGACTCCTAATTCAACAAAGTTATTTAGAAAAAGTACTTCCACTCCTCTAACTCTAAGAGAGGATCATCTGGAAGTAAGCGGTAATTTCATTCTTATTCTGTTAACAAAATTATATAGTTCAGGGCCCCATCTTATATACAGTTTATATCAATCGCAACTCATTAACGATTGATATCGATCGTATGTACTTGCGATTGATTGGAGGACTTGGGATTAATTGGGATTAATTTGGATCAATCGCGACTACAGTGTAAGACAAGTTGCAAAACCTGTTATAAACTACTAAAATCGTGGCATTTAATTGATTGAGAGTGAATCAGTCGCTATTTAGCATTTAATATTGATATCATTATCAAGTGTTATGAAAAAGGCCCCTGGTTATTGCTTGATGAAAGAAGCGCTTGGAAAATGTTGATTATGTACTAGAATTTGATGATTTAATGATAAGAAGTTTTCTCATTATTGATGGAAGTCGCATGCTCTGTACACACATTCAGGGATACGGGACTACACAAACATGCGGCACCACCATTCGGTCCAAACACTTCAGATTTGTTCTGGTCATATTCTGAATATGATGGCATTTGAAGAGTCGTCCCTTTCATTTGACATTTCTTCTATGATATTCTTCCAAACTGATGTTAAAAGCATGAAAAAGCTCACAAATTCATTTTCTTTAGTCTGTTTTTTCTTCTTCTAGAACTCAACTTTCCCTTTAAACGGAATTCTCATACGTCATTCTGGCAGGCAAACGAGGAAGTCGTCAGCGTAAGTGGCTTAAACCATACTGCTCCTTGCTTTCCTTGGAAAGGAAAATATAGTCATAATATGTATAGGCCCCCTCTCTCTTCCGACTCTCTCTCTCTCTCTCTCTCTCTCTCTCTCTCTCTCTATCCTACTACACACGTACCAATTAACCTAGAAGCAGAAATCATCATTAAAGTCCAGTGACACTATTAAACATGGACCTATCCATGATTTAATACACTGCTGAATAAAATGTTGTATACTCGTGAATGATGTAGGTAGGCTTAGACCTATCCGTGCATGTCTTGCGCACGTTTGATCTATTTATGATCTATTTGTGAAGTCATCAGTTTATCACTGATATATACAAATAATCAAACAAAGAACATAATTAGCTTGCAACAATAAAAACGAAAGATAAAGTACGAAAGTGAGATGGTGTTTGTCTGATGTAGATGTTAGACTAGATCTGAATATAATTATGTCCCTTTTTACTAGGACATGCACCATTTACACCTATTACCATGGTAACGCACGTCTTTGGCCTACCTCTAAATAATTTGCAGTAAAACCTTTACTAGTTTGTCACCAACTATCGTTTCTTCCTATATTATTCATATCATTTTGGACTACTGCCAAAGAACGAAGTGCAAGTAAAAGACAGACAGACAGAGAGAGAGAGATAGAAAGAGGAGAGAAATTGAGAGAAGGGGGATATATACAACAAAAGATGGATAATGTGAGTGAGAGAGAGAGAGGGGGGGGGAGGAGAGAAAGAGAAAGAGGGGGAGAAACAGAGAGAGAGAGAGAGAGAGAGAGAAATAGAGAAAAATGTGAGAAGTATGAGAGCATTAATATTCTTAGCTTTCTATGTAAAAAAACAAAAACACATATGTTTGATGGTCTGGAAGGGAGGCCAGACACAGACGGTACTGAGGGCTATTTGAGTTGACCTTCGTTTGCTGTGCCCGATTCAATATCAGCATGGACACTGTCAGGTCCATGATATCATGCTGCAATGCAACGTGGCTAATATAAACTTGTATCCACGAGAGGTAAACCACCTCCCGGTTTCAAGAAAAACAAAACAGATTCATCATTAACAGAACAGGCCATCAATGAACTAGCTCTTGTTTCATTGAAAGTTGTTGATCTTCAATTCTTCATAATGTGTGTTTTGTTGTTGTTGTGGTTGATGTAGTAGTAGTTGTTGTTGTGTTTGATGTAGTAGTTGTTGTTGTTGTGTTTGATGTAGAAGTTGTTGCGGTTGTGTTTGATGAAGTAGTTGTTGCTGTTGTGTTTGATGTAGTAGTTGTTGTGTTTGGTGTAGTAGTAGTTGTTGTTGTGTTTGATGTAGTGGTTGCTGTTGTGTTTGATGTAGTAGTTGTTGTTGTGTTTGATGTAATATTTGTTGTTGTGTTTGATGTAGAAGTAGTTGTTGTTGTGTTCAATGTATTAGTTCTTGTTGTATTTGATGTATTAGTTGTTGTTGTGTTTGATGTAGTAGTTGTTGTTGTGTTTGATGTAATATTTGTTGTTGTGTTTGATGTAGTTGTTGTTGTTGCTGGTTAGTAAATAGTTTTAACCAGAGTGGATTCATTTTGCATCCAGTTCCACCAATGCTTTATTCTTTGATAATTATGATGTATTAAGATTCCAAGAGCTTTATTTTTTAGCAAAGAAAATACACCCTCTATACAGAGAGGAACCTGCCATGGGTATGATATACATTACAATAAGGGGTTGTCATATATGGTTGTGCTTGAAATGAAAACCAGCGTTGAAGCAGAATGTCACCTGTCTTTTGGGAAATGGGTCACCGTGGCCCGTGTAAACAATGACTTACCTCAACTTTAATACGTCTCATCTTAGCAGAAAGCCGATTCCCATCGCTCACAGATTCCTCATCGAAGTTCATATCTGTCTCTGGCGACAACAATGTCGATGTCATCAGCATACACGTCAAAGTTAGCAGACATAACCCACCGAGGAACATGCCCCTGGATCGCGTGTTTCGGAATAGTACTGCACCGCTTCGTATAAGCAGACGGCATGCCGAGTCTTCGGTTCCCGCCATAACTCCTTGACATATATGTCTGATATGTTCCGTAATTCCACCCCCTGTTCCGTATGTTCCTCGACCTCCCCCTCCTCCTCCCATTGTTCCATTTACAGTTTTCCTGGGATTCGGCTGCAGAAGATCGGACACACTGTCGGAAAAGTTTTGCTCCGCCGTGCCAGGGCTTGTAAAGTCCGCGCTCCCTGTATCGAGCAACCGTGCATGAGAGTCGTTTTCATTGTTGTCCTCGCGGCACGCTCTCTCCTCTTTCTCCATTTAAATCTCGGCGTTTACCTCTCTGTCACAATGCGGTCTGTGTTTCTTCATGGATGGCTTTTCAACGGGTTGACAATGGATTGTTGTTAATCGAGGAATATCACCGTAAACAGCATAACAACAACACCGGTTTCATGACTAAGCCACATGACAGGATCCAATCTAAAAAGTTGTATTCCGTTTGTGTTGACACTCAGAACAACACAGCATGCACTTGCACTGATTCCCCGAATGGTGCACAGACTGCACACATAATCGGGAATCCTGTTCGAAGTCTGAGTTGTGTTAGTTCGCAGTCGAGAACTTTCACTTATATTGTGGTTAATCATCCTCGATTTGGGATCATTGCTCGGAGAGTGAAAGTTAAAAAACATAATTTAGCATACATACAACAACTTCACCGTGTCAAAGATCAAAGGTTAAAGGTCACACAAATTGCACAAGAGAAAGTCGATGTCTTTCACTTGTCATTTCGAGTCAGAATTTTTAGACTAACTGGTGGCGAAGCCGTGACCCCGTGCTCAACACGCTGACTTAGCGCAAATTATTAGCACAGGATATCGTACGTTTGGTGTCCCCAAGTGCTTCTCAACAACTTTCACGAAGGTCCTGTCTGCTCCAGCGTTGGAAAAGTTGACTCATGCTGTGCGTGAATATATATCTGCCCTCTTTCCGACTTTTCAATGACAATCTCATAACAGAAAAACTCAACTACTGTAATTCCGTACCGCTGTTCGTTTGTGAGCAGGTGTGTCCATTCTCTTCACTTAATTAAGTTTGGCTTGATTTATCCATCACGAGCGCTCTCTCTCCATACTTAGCGTCAAACATATAATTTTCTTTCTACGTGACCCCGAGTTCTTGACCCTGAGTGTCTGATTTTGGACCTCTTGTTTCCCCCTTTCTCTTTCTCCTAGCTGCCCCCCCCACACACACACATCCGTCTTCCACATCGTGATATTTCATCAAAAGTACACCAGTGTATAGTTATACAAATTTTACATTCAGATTCATGCAGGGAGATGTGACTTTCATGTGCATGAATAGTATTTCAGAGGATGCTTTAGAAACTGTCAACGAAATCGACTCATATCAAATCAAATCATAATAAATCAAATCAAAACAAATCCAACCCAGTCAATTAAATCAATCAAAGCAACATAATCCAATAGAATCAAATCAAATCAAATCAGTTCATAACAAATCAAAACAAATCAAATCAAATCAAATCAAAACGAAACAAAATAAAAAATAACTTAAATCAATTCAAATCAAGTCAAGCCAAGGCAAAACAAAAACAAATAAGAGCAAATCAAATCAAATCAAATCAAATCAAATCAAATCAAATCGAGTGTTCAGACATCTCTACTTTATCTGACGAAGAGACATCGGTTTTAATAGTATGTAAGCAAGGAAACAAGAAGATAACATCAGAATAAAAGGATGAACAAGAAGAAGGTATAAGCATAAAAAAGAGGGAAAAGAGAGAGTTCAAAATAAAAACATTTTTTTTCAGTTGTACCATACAATCGTTCAATATAAGCGACAACATTATTTTGCTCACTCTCCAAATAAAGTCGGGCGAGGTAAAGATGGCGCTATTCTACTTCGCTTGATCTTAGTACTGTCCATATTGAACTCTATTGCACTTTTCTAATCAACGGTGTTTCGTTTTTTTAGTAATAAAAGACGGGACTCACGAGAGGGGTGGATGGGGTGGAGCGGGAGGAATCCCGATTTTTTTTTGTCATTACCAATATTAGGGCCTCAATCACCTTAAAGGTACCATGTCCCTTTTGCAGCCAACCTCAAATGCTGTAGAACTTTGCAGGAATTATGAATATGTCATGTATGTCCTATCTGTGAAATTTAAACATTAGCAGTGTCCTCATATTCAAATTATGCAAGGAAACTCGTTTACTTGCTAGACTTCACTATTCGTGACTAAATGGCTTTTTTTCTTCTTTGGTAATAACATAGGCCTACATGAAAAGAGTTGTAAAGGGTACATGAAAATTTGTCTACATCAATAACCCACTTCTTGTGATGGCCAAGATTAAACTGATTGAATCTTTGCGCAGCATAAAACGTATGACCATTCGGTACATTGTCTGAAAATCAAGACTATTACTTTTGGGCTCTATAGCCCTAAAGTCGATTTGACAACTAATAGTCGTTATTTTCCCACTTGAAGACATTTTCAAGCCCCACCTTTTTTAGGGAAGTTCTAAATTAGTATTATCTTTCAAATGCAGTTGGAATTTAACTTTTTCATTTTTTGGGCCTGCAAATGGGACATAGTACCTTTAATTAAAGGTAATACAAAGTTTGGTATGGGGTCATGAATTTGGTTCAAGTGAACATATTGCAAGCATATGCGATCCCACAATATAAGTGATCGTTGTCGCGGTTGAAATCGAGTCTAAGGTTATGAAATTGTAAATAATACATTTCTTTATGTTGTATAGCTCCCTCTCAGGGTCAAGATATTAATTAAGCTATAAAACAATGTTTCTTGACCAAAACTGACCGATGAGCTATTTCCGTTTGGAAATTATATATCACAACTACATACTCTGAGATTTTCACGGTCGCAACTAACATTGTACAGCCGTAGGCGCTATTTGAAATTTATCAAAATTTACCGGGAGCACCGGTAAATTTTTAAAATCAAACTTTCTCGAAAGCAGAAGTGTTTTAAGGGACTCAATTTTCTAGTGCTTATAATACATCCACAGGGGCATCTAAATATATAACAATTGTAAAGAATCACTATCCATCCAATTTTCAAAATTTCCCAAAACTTTGTATTACTTTTAAGATTGCCGGAAATGAAATGACGTCAGTCATAATATGGCCCAATGGCTCCTCGCTGCAATCAATAAAGAAGTATATCGCTACCTTTGTGATTAAATGCATATTATGCACGTAATTTGTTTGATTTAAGCTTTGCAACCGAATGACTTTGTGTGATATTCAGACAGCGTTCATTACAATGATCACAAATAGAATGTCAAAGGTGTCTTTTATGGCATTATACGTCTGAGCAATATAATTGGAGAACTTTGTTTCATTTTCATAATTACATAAAATATGAAGTTCCCCGTGACACCATTAATCTTCGAAGTACATTAAAAATATAATAACATAATGTAATAAGAAAAGAAAATAAGAAATAATAACAACAATGATAAATGGTATGATAAGATTATTGAATATAGAGGCTTGTGTAGGTACTAGATCTTATATACATTTATGTATTGTGTGTATGTGATATAACAAATAATCTGCACGTACTGTTAAGAAACACTAACAAAGCCCATGAATGTTTTGCTTACAATATTATTTTTCGATACTATCTTAAAAGATAGATAAATATAAAACGAAATAAATATATTTTAAAAAATACAAAAATGAGAGATATAACACGTGCCGTAAAGTATTTTGGTGACAATAGTCAAATTACTGACTAATCGCCATTAAACCAAAACACAACAACAACAACGAAGGAGTCACGTGACGTCATATGTTAATTTCTCTGTATAGGCTTTGTGATTGTACATTACGAGAATTATCTTATTTAAAGATATATTGTATTTTGCAAAGATGTTTAAATCAATCTTAAATTTATTGAAGAACCCAATGTATTGTATGAAGTGTATTGATATAATTTGTGCCCAGACAAACCGCTTTGTAGCCACCAATATTACTTCTACAGTCTTACTTTCGTATTTCACCAGTTTTAATTCTGAAGCATCACTTTCGTATTACATCATTACTTAAGCGTTACACTAGAATTACATTAAAAGTATTACTCTAAAATTACACTACTATTACTTCTAAGGTACTTCTAAAATGCATGAAGTTTGGCTGTATGAAGATGGCATCGGAAATAATTATGTGCCCTCTTCGAAATCTATCCGAAAAACAGTCGAGCGTCCTCTTGTGACGTATTTCTTTCTATCACGGTAAGGTCCTTGTAAGTTCTTTGCACGAGTTGACAAGTGGGATTTATGATTTTCTTAATGATATTGGCAACTTTTTAGGATAATTTCTTTTGAACATAAGTGCTTATTTCAATAATAATTATACTACGACTACTACTTCTACTACTACTACTTCTACTACTACTTCTACTTCTACTACTACTACTATTAATAATAGTATTATACTTCTACTACTACTACTACTATTACTACTACTACTACTACTACAGTGTGAGTCAAAAAAAGTTTACACCTAACAAATTGCTAATTATTTTAAAAGTCATCTATGAACAGTAAATTATTGTACATCTTATGAAAGAGTGTTTTATCCGAATCATTTAGTATCATTTTGGTGTGGTATGTGTTCATGCTTGAATGAACAGGAGGCATTGTTTGCGAGAGTGCAAAAATCGACTTGCGCCAAAGTTGCTTATGTGATGTTTGAATAAAACAATTGGGGTTTGGGTATTAAATCGGTCTTTGAAGATCCATATGACATCCCCAACGAAATAAATCATGCCACACATATCAAATATCGACGAACATTTGTGCGTGTGTGTGTGTGTGTCAGGCGCGGATCTACGGGGGGGGGGTAGGGGGTTTAACCCCCCCCCCCTTGGGACGGCCCCCCCCCAAAAAAAAAAAAAAAAAAAAAAGGAAAAAAAAAAGAAAAAAAAGAAAGAAAAAAAGAAAGACAAAATAACGCACGCTGGAGAGAAACCCTTTCAAGTGCAAATATTGTGAGAAGATATTCAACTCATCTGGTAACTTAACCAAACACATGATAACTCTGGATATAACTGTGTATTAAACTGTCACTTGATTTAAAAAGACGTTATCATGCACTGCTTGTTATGGTCTCCATTGTGTTAATAGATGCCAGGAAAACATCACTTACGGGGTTCAAATAAACACCCCCCAAAAAATCGGCTCGCCGCTTCGCGGCTCGTGGACGATGCTCCGCATCGTCATTATTTTGGTCAAACCCCCCCCTTAGCAAAAAGCTAGATCCGCCCCTGTGTGTGACTTTGCTTCCACACAAAGCATAAGCAATGCATTTCATTTGATACATTCAATTCATTCTCTCACTCCGCTAATCCCAACATAATACATGCTATAGGCATCACTTGGGCGCAAGTCGATTTTTGCACTCTCGCAAACAATGCTTCCTGTTTATCCAAGCAGAACACATACCACATAAAAATGATACCAAAATGATTTGGGATAAAACACTCTTTCATAAGATGTAAAATAATTTACTGTTCATATATCATTTTTTAAATAACTTGCAATTTTCGAGGTGTAAACTTTTGACTCACACGGTATCTGCTACTACTAATACTACTACTACTGCTGCTGCTGCTACTACTACTACTACTACTACTACTTACTACTACTACTACTACTACTACAGTATATACTACTAATACTACTACTACTACTACTACTACTACTACTACTACTACTACTACTACTACTACCACTAATAATAATGGGTGTTCTTGTATAGCGCTCATGACTGTCAGCAGGCGCGTACGCAGGGGGGGGGGGGGGGGGGTTAAACCCCCTTTGGTATTTTTTATGTGTGTATTTTGCAGGAACGCCACCCCCCTTTGGTAATTATACTAATGGCTGACGTAAAAAAGGTGACCTTACCCCCCCCCCCCCAAAAGGAGCAAAATGTCAAATTTTTAAATGTCGAGACCCCCCCCAAAAAAATGTCCTCTTACACTTTGATATACTAGTAAAATACTAGTACAATTATTGTTATTACTGATATTATTATCATTATTGTTATCATTATTGTTATTATCATCATTATTATTGATATTGTTAACATTTCATTAGGAATGGTACGGTTTACGTTATTACGTCAAAATGGACGAGCACGTGCAAAAAATAAAGGCCGAATATTCTTGTACTTTTACACAAGCTTAGGCTTCGTCATTGCTATCTGCCATTAAGCCATAACGCAGAAGTGCATATTCATATATACACACATTCATTCCTTTACATGAAACAGCTATGATATGCATAGAGTAAAATAATAATTATATCACTGTGTAACCTTAAAAATAGCTTAGATGAAATTGGATTTAAAGAAATGTGCCTTCAAGTTTACTCTCAAGAAATGACGTCAGTCATACGCACTCTAATGCAATAAATAAGACACCGATGTTTGAGTTTCGCTTTGCAATCGAATGATTTTTTTTTAATATTCAGACAGCTTTCTTTTAAGCAATTCGTTTGAACTAAGATATAGGGTGTATTTTATGGCATTATACATCAGAGCAATAAACTTGAATAAATACTGTATTTGTGTTTCATTTCCATAATCACACAAAACCGTTTTGTTCCCCATGACATCATTAATCACCGAGCACGCCACGTGACGTCATACATTTATTATCTGTTCAGGTTGGACACCTGCAATTTACGAGGACCATCATAAAGTAGATCATAGTCCATCTCTATCATTATACATCAGGGCAATGCAATTAATAAAGACTGTATTTGTGTTTCATTTTATAATTATAAAAAATCGGTTTGTTCCTCGTGACACCAATAATCACTGAACACGTCACCGTCGTCACGTGACGTCATACATTATTATCTGTTCAGGTTGTACACGTGCAATTTACGAGGACCATCATAAAGTAGATCAAAGTCCCCCCCCCCCCCCACACACACACACACACACGCACACACACACACACACACACACACACACAAACCCGTTAATCTAGCCAAGGATTAACAAACAGCCGGCATTAGGTCATTAACACTTCTCTTAATCATCGACTCCGGAATTGGCGCAAGTCCAATATTTCCGTCTAAGTCGTTTTTGAAAAGGTTTTAATCAAGAAGCTATTTATGTCGATCGGAAGTGAATTTCGGAGTCTAGAGGAAATGGCTCCTGCGGAAATTATTATTGTCCACGAATTTGTGTCAATACACCTGTGTCATTAATAGTGCGATAACAGGTCAGGAAGTATATAATGTGGGTGTATTGCAGGTGTCGAGGTTCATCACTTGACTCGTAATCCAAGGGTAGAGGGTTCGAATCCCAGCCCGGTACTAATGTCCTTTGACAAGACATTGATCCACATTTGCCTCCCTCCACCAATGTGTAAATGGGTAGGCCTACCTGGCAATTATTCGGGGTAATAATATTTTTAGTTTGATCAATCTATAATAAGGAATAAATTAATAAATGATAGACAACAACGTATCATATCAAGGAGTATTACTAGGCCTACATCGAAATGTTTGATCCAACATTCAGTCTTTGCTGCTTTCTAAAATAAGACGTACATTTTTGTTTTAGTAAGCACAACTCTTATTAGCAGACCAATGTATTAATGATGCTCTTCAACGCATATTACATTCTAAATATTGCGCACATGATAATACTCGTGTGAATCAACTTTGCTCCCAATCCACGAGTTTTCACGAGTTTTTATATAAAGGTGACCTTTCTAGACAGGTTCAAAGCAGATTGCTTGGGCCGTTGACATTAGACTTGCCGTATCGCCTGAGAGTTTAATTGCCACAATAGCAAACGACTATCAATATCAACAGACTAACCAAAGAACTATAATTAACTACATCATCAGAAATGGTCTGATGGTCCACGTAAGGTGATAATTGATCTTATAGCCTCTTTGTTTCGACCACAAATTTGTTAAAGAAGAGATAAACCATGGACCTTGGATAAACCAAGAAATCACTGACAGTGTTTCGCAGGTGGCTTTAGAAACCGTCTATGTTGAGGGGGGGGGGGGGGAGGAAACGGTTATCATGGTTACCGTGGTCACGTAGTTTTCCTTTACAGGTAGCCCCTATCATGTGCAACATTTGACCGTCTTTGGGAATCTCTCATATAATTCCAACTTAGTTACGCCTAATGCAGCGAAGGTTCATTAGATAATTTCACATATTACTGTATTTAAAAAAATCGCAAAGACTTTCAAATAATCATCCTAAAAAGAATTTCAATATTCAAACATAGTGAAAAGTTTGGATTAGATCAGAAATGCCATAGCTTAAAATTCTGTAACGCGTACTTCATCTATAATATTGTAATTCATTATTAATGTCTAAAGTAATATCTAACGTGTTGTAGAATGTTAGCTATTTGACCTTGACCTTGACCCTTGGCTCTCCATGATAAATAAGTGCACGTCATGTATATAACCCCGTCCAACTGTGAAACTCTGAACTCATGAAGTTCAAAGTTCATTGTCGGGTTCATTGTCAGGTTCATTGTCAATGAGAGCTTCGCCAGGGGAATCGGAACAGGCTACTTTCTTCAAAGTACGAGTTCTTGTATAAGGGTTCACCACACGGGTTTCTGGCCGGTGCCAATAATTGCTTTGTCAGTCAAGTTAGCAGAGGCTCTCTGTCAACAGCCAAGTGACATCTATCACCATTTTATAGACATTTTGTCAGAATTCAGCGACCCTATGTCTTTGTTTCTTCTTTTCTCTCCCCCCCCCTTTGTCTTTGTGCTTCTTTGTCTCTCTCTCTCTCTCTCTCTCTCTCTCGCTCTTCTCCGCTTTAGCTTTAATCTGGCTCTACGATCGTCATTAGTAGACTCGTTATTAATGAATGGAGAATGTCTTTCCGTTTATTGCTGAAGGGCTGAATTAGTAATTTGTATGAAACGCGTCCTTTTGTTGACTTTGGTTTTTGTTTTGTTTTTATTTGTAGTTATTGTTTTTTGTTGGGTGGGGGGGGGGGGGGGTTGAGAGAAGATGTTTATGTGTGAAAAGCTACCACATAGATTGACATTTTTTTTCTTCATTTCACCCTGATAGACACAAACCAAACTTGTTGATATACAGTCGATAAAGTGTCCCTGTATTCCACATTGCATTACCCATTCAAACTAAACTAAATTATTTTTAAAGAGTTCTCCTTCATTAGAATCTTGTATTCTTACTTACATGTATACAATCGATACGTATGATCGATACAGTCACGTGCGTTTTTCTTAAATCTTTGTATCATTATGTCCAAGAAAAATGGCCCTCCTGCGACGAAACTTGATCTCATCTTATCCACGCAGTCGCTTTTAGTTTTTGTATGCGTTAGTGTATAATTAATTGCGTGTGTGTACAGAGACACACATGCAAACTTCTTGAATATTTTCACAAATATATTGAAACAAAAATGCACTGTATGTTGAAAGAAGAGTCATTTCCTTCACGAATCTGTTGATAATCTTAGCCATAATAATAGTGTGAATTGTGAAACACATTCTAAGTTTGCTGTTTAAGATAATATAGCGGTTATGTGAGTCAAGCAGCTATCTGTACCCGAATCGAATCTGTACCCTCCCCTCCCCACCTCTTTCCCTCCCCCTTCCCTTTGGTTTCAATCCTTCCCCTTCCTCCCCCTCTCCCCTTTCCACTCCTCAGGCAATGTTCTCAGTCCAAACCTTGTCTTATCTTAACCAATTCTCAATTTCTCCCTCCCTATTTTTAGCTGAGCCGCGCGCGCAGAGCCCGAGGTGCGATGAATCGGTAGTTTTTGATCCAGCGAAACGATTACAACTTAAAGAGGTATTTCCTGATGTTAGCCAACTCCTAGCAAGCAGCCTTCTCCCCAGTGACATGTCCCTTAAGACTCTTATGAGATCAATGATAACAACATTCATAGTTTTCTGTCGTCTTCGGGAAACTATGCCTACATACCCCATTGCATACGCGTATAGATATGATGACAAGTTTTCATAAAGCGAGGGTATATAGGACTTCATTCATCAGAAATTTCCATGCGTTATGGGAACAGAAGAAGTCAATTACTTCTCTCAGTGTACATTAAATAAAATGCTATTGTTGTTGGTTTGTTTGTTTGCTTGTTGGTTTGTATGTTTTTTATCTTGGTTTGTTTTTTCTATCTTTTCTTTTAGTTCGTTATCAAAGTTCAATGATCTGAATTTATTTGTAATACACTAACTACACAATAACGACAGTCATTACCTTGGCTCAATGTATTACTAAATACAGAAGATTGTTGTAGATGGTTCTTTTTTTGGTCCAAAGATTAATTGACAACTTTAGGAGGATAAAGTCACCCATTCATGGTCAGAATGACTTTGCTTTTACCCTCGCACTAACATTATTAAAAGCGAAGCCCGCCGCTTCCTGACTTTGCATGTTTAAAATCTTTTGATATCAAGTTCATGAAAATAGGATAAAGAGTTCAAAGTTTTATGATCTGCTGTGACCTCAAGTTAGGCGGGAAAATGTGTTGTTTGTTTGTGTACAAAACAGATGGAAAAATGTATTTCCTTATTTACTATGTACAGTAGCTGTAATCTCTTGATAAAGCTTGAACTATCTTCCGTGTTAGACTAAATGATTTATACAAAACCCTCAAAGAGTTATTACAAAAAATATTCGACTTATATAGCGCATCATAATTAATGTCTGCTTCATCTCTATGCGCTTTAAATAATGAAAATCCAGTAGTACATCGTACACAATAAAATTACACATCTTTAAAGTTAATTACAATACATTTCATCGCCTGATATTAGATTACATTACATTACATTACTCTACATTGCATGGTATTACCTATAGCATTGCATTATAACTGAATAAAAAATATAGCAAAAAGAAAAATAGCAATAATTACAAATGTACATGACATGACTGTTGGAAACCCAAGAACAACACCAGAAACAGACAAATAAAGAAACTTACCAAACAATGAATAGACAATAAATTAATAATACAGAAAAACAACATATTTGTATATGGAATATGAATTCTTATTTGTCAAAAGAAATGTACACGTTTACGCCTTTCATGTGAACGCGGAATTATATTACTGAAAAGGAAGTTAACAGTGATTAAAATGAAGATAAGTTTTTGAAACTATTCTAGCGAATATCGAGGTCTGTGCGTGTCTTCTTGATCGAGCAAGTGGGTCCGGGCACGTGAACAGTAGCTCCATCAAAGAAAAACCCTGTAAAAAAAGGTTAAAAAACAAGGAATATGAAACCAAAATGTTCAAACTTTAGCCCTTTATGCTTATATGTTTTTCAAGGTCATGGATTCATAATTGAGCTAAAGAGAAGTATGTATAAAAAAAAAATGGAAGGGAAGAGAGACAAAACTTGTGCACCATCTCCAACCCTGAGCCGTTATTATAAAAGAATTGTTATAATGAATACATAGCAACATATACAGCATATTCATTTACAATTTGTGACTTCTACCATCCTACCATGTCCCATATTATCTTCATTCCTTCGTTAGTTCGTTCGTAACTAAATCCTTCATACCCATATCAAAGCTTGTAATTTGTTAAGTATGTGGCAAATTGATTTGTCCCGACTTATGTTTCTTCAGAATTTGACTTCTAAACGAAGTCAACAAAGGCCCTAATTCAACCAGGCCACCTTTGATTCGTGAGTTACGAAAAGCAATTTAAAAGGGGTACGAATAGTTTAAGCTATGGTCACAAATCTGAGCAGCGACCGACCGATCAGTAGCCTGCTCGGTCGCTGCTGGAATTTAGGCATCGCCCAGCAATTAGGTCGGTGCCGGGCGGCGACCGCCCAGGCACCGAGCGTATTTTGGGCGGCGAGTGAAAAGTGAGCAGGCGTCGCCGAAATTTTAACTCCGCGCTAAAATTTCAGCGGCGACCGAGCGATGCCCTAAAAACGAGCGGTGCCTGGGCGGCCGCCGCTCGGTGGCCGGGCAGCCGCCGGGCAGAATTGGTTAAAAATTCGCCGCTCGGCAGCCGAGCAGGCTACTTTTGGGTAATGTGACCATAGCATAAGTTGCACATTCAAACATGATGAATGGTCATTCTTACATGAATAGAAAAGCTCAAGCAGATTACATTGTATTTGCATTACAGAAACATATACTAATGAATAATATGATACAATACTGTGATATGCATGATATAAATAATTATTTTGGTTAAATATTGTTGTGTTTGTTAAAGTTTTCTCCTGTTTATACAGGGGACAATATAAGGCAAGTAATTTGAAAGGATATCTGTTTCACAGCTGGAATTCGCCTTTCAAGTTTTGATGTCCATTTTATATTATTCCGCATTTTTCCAATTTTGCTGTATTCTTGTTTAGCGACCCTATAAAATGTCATCTTTAATTCTTGATTTACGCTTTATAATTTCCTTCTCTTAAAAAAAAAGATTTCCAAAGGTATAACAAAGAGAATATTATCAGTAAATATTTTATCTCTTTCATCAAGTGAGGGGGGGGGGGGGTGAACATAATAATAAACTGAAAAGGCAGACTGCAAAAGAGAAAGAAACAAGTATCTTGTACTGAAGCATGTTGTATAGTTGATAAGACAGTACAAGAATATGCACATGTCTGGTTTATATTTGCGAAAGTCTCATAACCCATAATCACTCATATTATCACGTGTGTTAGGGATGTGCGTCAACGTGCACCGTCCTGATAATACACCGCTTCCCGTTACTGGCGTATCTCCAAGGGTAAGGGGTTGCCCCCTCCCCCTCTCCCTTGCTCCCTTATAATTTGAGCGCGGTATTCCCATTTTTTGATCCAAGACTGAAAAGTATTCTATTTCAGGGGGAGTTGCACGTTCGACCTAGCTGCCATGAGTCTTACTGGTCTTGAGAACAGGTAGGCATATTATAACTATTGCCCCCTCCCCTTCCTCCCCCTTCTCTCCGTGATGCCTTGTTTTACCCAGTGTGCCATTACATATGTATTGTGTGTTGGAGGAAAAGACGTACACGACTCGAGGGCTTGTAAGTTGTATGAAGGATATACAATAGAGAGTTTGTCCTGATATGAGCCAAAGCCGACGTTGGAATGATTACGTCACGTCAAAGATTTATTAATTTGACAGCTTTGACTTATGCCGACTTGCTAATAATAGTCACATTTGTATAGCGCTCAATATTACGTTTCTAAGCGCATTACATTGTATGTATTACCCTGTCCCCAGCCATCTGATTCAATTGCTAATCCGCACATGACAGTGCACATGCACCGCTCACTGGGGAGTTTTCTGGCCAGGCGCCATTTTACAAGTGCAAACATTAACGTTCGCATCATACCGTGTACCCATTTAAAACCTGGGTGGAGAGTGGCACATATAGATGCATGCCTTGCCAAAGGGCATTAATGCCGCGAACCATGTGATCCACAGTCCGTCGACATATCCACTAGACCATGACATCTCTGACTTATTAATCAAATGAGTAAAACATTCATGATGATGGTAATAATAATAATAATGATGATGATGATGATGATGATGATGATGATGATGATGATAATTATAATAATGATTATAATAATAATTATAATACTTATAATAAGATGAAAAAGGATGAAAATGATGATTATGAAAAACATGATGATGATTATGATAATAATAATATTAACAATAACAATAATAATGATAACAATAAAATAATGAAATAAAAGTAATCATAATAATAATATTGTAATATTGATAACAATGTTAACGAAAATAATTTTAACAGTATTGTTATTTAGTAAATTGAATTAAATATCGAAATGTAAAGACATCTCATTCACACTTTTGTACTTTTGATGTTCGATTTAAACTAACAGAATTAATTAAATTTTGACAGTTTGTTTTGTCTGACCCTAGTAAAAGAGTATGTATGTAAACACAGTCTTATTTCGTTCTTTTGACAAACACACTTATAAAGGTGTGTTTTTCTTTGCGAGTATACATGTATATCACCTGACATCTAGCAAAAAGTCACGCGATAATGATATTGAAAATCATCAATTGATCTATGAAATTTAATGAAGACGTAGAGTAGTTGTCGAGGTTAATTTATCAAAATGCAATTTATCTTCTAGGCTCATACAAGGCTGTTTCCACAAATAATTCACAGAAGGGGTTAAATATTTATCGTTTCAATTTTTAGATAAAAAAGATATAAACATGTTTGCGCTATTTAAGGAAACCTCACCCCAAGCAATAACTTTATTTATTCTGAGAGATTTATTTAATTCCTATCCATCAATCTACAAGATTCCCCGTCAAAGTGTATGATAGAGGCATAAAGCAAGAATAATGAATCTTTTTTTAGCACGACATGGGCATCGCCATTTTCTTGATAAGGTGACATTATTATGTGAAGTCGCTTATCAAGTAAACGTATTCAAATTTATGGATGCTTTCTTCCCAGGTGTGTATGGGGATAAAGAATTTCATTCACATGCTATTAGCTTTTGTTATACCATCGCCAGAACGCAAATTGCGTAAATATGTTGGTTCTGTAGGTTTCTTATATATGAAATAGATTTGTCAACTGCTTTATTTCAATATTTTCAAATGAATAAGTAATCTTCTCAGCTATTATTTTTCTTCATTGGAGAATAAAGGTTTTGTTATTGATTTACAAAGTCTCTCTGACTAAAGGTTGGTGCAAATTACATGTAGAACTTCTTCTTCTTCTTCTTCTTCTTCGATTTTGATTACAGTCCTCTTTACAGAGTATTATCGTACTATACTGGAGTGTGTGCAGGTGGACCACGGGTACGTCACATTTTCAGGAAAATGGCTGCGTGCATATAATGCTAAAAGGCATCACGTCATGCCAAGAATATCTTCATTTATATATCTCTCGTACATTTTCGTAAGGAATATTGTACCTCAAAGTACATGGATACATCTCATTTAAGAAAACCTATTATTCTTTGGGGTGAGGTTAATTCCTTTAAGTTGACGATCTACGTTAACATGCACACTAAGTCGCCGGACTGTCGATCACAAGGTCCGTGGTTCGAGACCCGCCGCGGCACTAATGTCCTTTGGCAAGACATCGATCTACATTTGCTACACTCAACCCAGGTGATGTAAATGTGTACCTGGCAAGAATTAATTCTTTGAAATGCTAGAGCGCCGTAATGGCAGCACAGCTAAAGCCGGGACAATATCCAAGTTTGGAAGCGCTTTAATAGTGATTGTATTAAGCGCTATATAAAAACTGAGTATTATTATTATTATCATTATCTAATTAACAAACTTTCTAGGTAGTTTCTTTCAAAATTCAGTTGAAATTCAAAAATACTCAAAGTAACCTTTAAAAATCTATTTTCCCATTCTTGAGAGGAAAATCAATTCGATTTGGAATGCACTCTATAGATAAGAACAATGTCGCTCGCTGCCAAACTACATATTCATCTAATTACTAGTTTCATAACGACGGGAAAACTACTCTCAACTCGAATTGAAGTCATTCAATACAATCATGCTCCTAAGTGACTTTATCTTCGATTACCGAGCTAAATTGAATTGCCAGTAGATAAAGAGCAAATATAGGAATTCTCAACTTTCAGTTTCGTCGAGGTTTGCGTCACAAGTAGCCTATTCCAGTTTGCACCATAAATTCCCTATGTACATTTCTGCTTGTCTTTTGATTTAGTTTCGAATTGTATGTTTCAGACGTTTGGTTACAATGATAAGTAGGTTAAAGAGTATCGGATCCTATGTATCTTAATTTGTATTTACTTATTACTTTTAAGCACTTAACGACGATGCACAGGGCATGACGAAATTATCGGGGAGGTGCCCCCGCCCCCCCCTTCGGTAATCGACGACCAGGGTACAACACTTATTGTATTGTTGGTGAGAGGACATGTGTCCAGTAAACGCGATTTTATTAATCGTATCATTATACTCACAGTCGTATCTCTCTCTCTCTATCTTTCTCACAATCTCTCTATATATATTTATCTCTCTCTTTCTCTCTCTTTGAAGGCCATGGAAAATATTCCGCCCCATCCATGTCAAGGGATGATTCCGCCCTTATTTCATTAGCCATTATCTCTGATGTGGTATCTATACTTTTTTATTTGCTGTGGCAAGAGTAGTTTTATAAATTATATTTATCGTCATAACCGTGTTCATGGTAGACCGTAGTCATCTTTTCCTCCACAATTAACATTTTCTTTCTATCTCTTACAACAAAATCGACTAAAAAGACGAGGCCATTTATTTTGTTGTACTTTTTCTTACATAACATAATTTATACCAAACTGCAACTTTATTATAACAAAGCATTTTTATAATTTGATAAACTAACATAAATACAATATAATTAATTGTTCATAATTCAACAATGTATAGGACTAAACTAAAGTATATCAAGTCACAAAATAGGAAGATATTACCGCACTACACAGTTATTTCATCTCCCAAACTAGTACGAGCATTGCTTTTTTTCTTCAGAAAAAAAAACAAAAAATGAGTTTCATATTTCTCAACATATTGTTATACAGAATTGAAATTATGAGTTCTTTTTCTTTTATTAAAACACGATCTATCCCAAAACCCTCTCCCTTCCTTTTCTCCTCTCTTACTCATTGGACTTAATGCAGGCCTTGTTCGATTAATTTGAACGCAAATATGTTTTGATACACCTTTCCCCTGGTGTTCTAGCTAATTAAGATACCGGCTTTTTTTTTCTCACGAAACAACAATCATGACAATGACCGATGATCGAAGTGACGAATCAGTAAGCAGGACCATTCAACAACTTCCGTACGCATGCGCCTTCTTTGTCTTGTCGGTCCTTGCGTGGGAGGGGCGGGGCTTGAACCATGACAAAGACAATCACACGTTTGCGTTCCCTATCAAAACTACTCTTGTTTGCCAGCGTCAACGGGCGCACGTGGGACTATGAACAGTAACGCAGGTATTAATACGAGCACAGTCGCGAGACACAGGGATCAATATTCGAAAAGTAAACAACGATTAGCGGTATAAAAGCGCCAGATGGATACGGATGTAGTCTTATTAGTACGACTTCCTCAGCTAAAGGAAACTCGAGTTCAGAAATAGCTCGGGGTGCCAGCATCGTGAACAGACACCGAGTCCTATTCGCTGTATCGTCTGCTAGCGGATGAGTTGAACATTCTTGCCGCTTCTTTACAGTGCCATAGTGGTGATATTTTTTAAATTTCTCTTCTCCATTCCTCGAGAAAGAACTTGAATACAACCATGGAGGGAGTTACTATGGAAAATCTTCTGGATATCTGTCTGTGTACCAGCTTGGCGATCAATTTTTCCGTGTTTTGCTACTTTTTCATCTTTGCTCTTGCGGATTTATTCGTGAAAACCTGCCACTCGTCCACCTCCCGTATGCAGTTGGCGCATAAACACTGCGCAGAGTTCATGAGGAATTTGTAAGTTCAGGCATGCAGCAGAATTAATCTTTTACATAATTTCAGACAAGATAACGGGGTCCTTGTGTTTTAAGACGGAACACCATCTGGTATAACCTTCTACCTAAGTAAATAATGGTACTTAAATACGAGCAGCTGTGTAAATTGGTGTCGTGTCACATCAATATTTACTACCGTTAACGATAGCCATAATACTGTACTGTTAATACTGTAATTCTCAAAAGATCATTTTCTACTAATATCTCATTTAATTGCTTGTCTATCAATTCATTAATTCATTTGTTTGGTGTTTGTTTTGTCTTATCGATGTAGAGTTATCACTCCCTTAAGATTAACAGAAAAATACGTCTATGATATAGAGTCACTGTTTTGATTCTACGTAGCTCGGTGGTATAGGTTTAACCCCTTTGATATAAATGGATTTACTAACAGTGATACTTGTAGTAATGAATTTGGATGCATTTGCTATTTTAATATCAAGACATGTAGTAAAGCCACATATCTACATGTATATCCCGTACTCTCTCGTTTCTCGCGGTTATTCAGGTCAAATTCCATGTATAACCATATAGATCGTTTTTGTAATGAATATATAAATACATGTACATGTAAAACGTCGGCAATTTTCAAAGTGCGCTGTGAGGAAAAAGTTCATTAAACTGCTCATTTTTTTCTTTTTCTAGTTTTTCTTCCATCTCTTCTTAAACAAAAGTCGAGTTTTGATCTTTTCCTGTCTAGCCGTAGGCCTATATCTTGCATCTTGCGTTTTGAACGGTATACTAGTAAGTCATGTCTAGAAAATAGCCATACAATATGTATGGCTATTTGTTTTGGCATTGATCATATCCCTACATATATACTGTTGGTAATTTTCAAAGTGCGCAATGAGGAGGAGGTTCATTAAACTGTTCAGAATAATTTCTTATTTCTTCTCTTTCTTCCACCTCTTCTTACACAATAGCCTCATTTTGATCTTTTCCTGTCTAGCCATTTATCTTGTACCTTGGGTTTTGAACGGTATAAGCATTGACTAGAAAAAAATAGCCGTACAATATGTATGGCTAATTTTTGTTGTTGCAATGATCATATCATATACCGTTGGTAATTTTTTTAAAGTGCGCGATGAGGAGTAGGTTCATTAAACTGTCAATTTGTTTTTCTTCTCATTTCTTCTCTTTCTTCCCAATTTTGATCTTTTCCTGTCTAGTCACTTATTTTTTACCTTGGGTTTTAAACGGTATATTAAAGCATTGTCTAGAAATTTAGCCACAAACTACATACACAACAAACATCACAAGCTATCCCTTTCAAGTGGCGGATCCAGGGTTTCTTAAAACGTGGGGGTCTTAATCCCCCCACACAAAACAAATCACTGACAAGCGAACAGAAAGGGGGATTCAAACCCGCTTAAACCCTCTGAACCAGTCCCTGATTTATATATTCTGTACGGTTTTGATATTGAACGTTACACGTTTCTACAATGATTTGATTGCAACATGGAACTTATTTACTGCTAATTTGTGTTTAAATCTTTTAATCTGTCTACCAGACACCGCAGTGAATTTTGAAACGGAAGCCGTTTCTTGATCTAAAAGTGTCTGCGAGAAATCATATGGATTGATATTGAGAGACAACATGCGGTTCTTATTATTCAATCACTCATCCGGTTATTATCATTAATTTTATTACTATAGTCACACGAGAATATGGTGCATAACCAAGAGATATATCTGATGGAAAAATGTGTGTTAAATTAATTTAAGCAATTAATAATTCATAAAAAGTTGTAGTTGTAACAAATATAGATTTATTTGATTAAGTTATAATGAGCTGTAGAAAATGTGTATTTTATTACGGTTAGACTTCCAACCAAACGAACTGTCTTTTTTAAAATTGTAGTACAAAAGCTGAACTTTTCCCCCCTCTTTATATCTATATTGCCGTTTTTTTTTCTTCTTTGAATCTTTATTTTTGTCTGTGTTCTTTATACAGGGTATTCTCTTTAGAACATAAATAAGTGCTTTAATAGAAAAGAGCTCTGTTTCGCATAGTACAATTGAAATACAATGTAAAGCAATAAACAAAATAAAGATATAGTAAAATATTACAATACTTAATAGAGGCAAGGCAATGACAAAAAAATATAGTTTGATAGAGGAAAAAAATACGATTCAGCTGAAATTTACCTCATCAATACATATAAAAAAGCACCTCTTTTAATATAAAGCTTTCGAAATTAACATGAAAGTTAAGAAAAACAATTTCTTTTTTTACAATGTAACTTTTTAGCAATTCGTCATAAAGTAAATATTTTTTTATTAAATGGCAAAATTAATTTTGAAGAAAAAAAATCTGCGGTAGTTTAGTTGATGGTGACAGCAGACGACGGATCAAGAAGTTAAAATCCTAGCTGCAAAACTATGATCCCTTGGCATTACATTTATCTAATATTGCCACTATTTCCCAAATGGGTATCTACACTGTAGAAAAAATATTTTTTTCTCAACCTTATATGGCAGCTTGGTTCGATCTAGAATGATGATACCTTACTAATAGGTGCCTTGAGCATCATTTACTCGTAGTGTGGATGTATAACGCATCATAAATAGTGTTACTTGATTTTGATTTAATTTGTTTAATTGAGTTCTACATCATCTTTTCAAAAACATATATTTATGCGCATTAATGTGACATCAATATATTTTTTTTAAAACAGAATGTATAACAACGGTACTAATAAATGAAGAAAATTATTTACATATAAGGGGGAGGGGGTTCAGCTTATATCATTAATGTTAATATCACCACTATCTAGCTTAGAGAAACTACTTTCGGATAATATTTAAACAATCCTTAAAAGGCATTTCAACCAATGAACAGCCGGCTTATCTAATGGATTAAAAGAATCCCTGACTTGATCATTACTGAAATATTTCATAAGTCGGGTTGCCAATTTAATGATGTTAAGAATCAATGATCAATCTTTCTTCAGGTGGAATTTGTTATGATCTGATTTAGCGGAAACATCTGTTACCTGTGCTTTTCTGTTTCTCTTGTTTGCCGATGTCATCCTAGCTCACAGGGGATTTTGTTTTTAATTCCGCGTGGTTCTGTTTTGCGAAATGGGAAGCTTAACATTAATGTTTTCAAAATGCTTGCTGAGTTGCTGTTCATGCTCGGGAGACTAAGCAGTTCCCTTCTCGCGTAATAAAAAAATATGCGTGACAATATGGCGATGATATGAGGGTCGTCTCCAATCGTCTGTGGGCATTTTCCTGCCAAGGTGGGCAATGTCTTGTCCACATAAGGAGGCGCAAAATGCAGGATTTCGGTTTATAAACAACATCGACACAATTTGTAACCAACTTTACCTAAATATGCTAGGAAACTGATTTGTAAAAGGTGACACATTTAAACAAAATAATGTAAGAAGAAATGATATAATAATCCGCTTTTATTTAGCGCTCTATATGGCCTCTACACTTTACGTACATATCTTTTTGGGCGGAATTAGTCTCTCGAATTCATGCACTTTAATATTATATAATCTAGTAGTGATAATGATAATAAAATCTTTTGCCATAAAGTTATTGATATAGATACCTGTACAATCACTTTTAAGAATAATCGGGCAAATTGCTGGCATTATTTGTACTCATTGTTCATATTTGGCTGAATGAGAATCCATGAAAATAATGTTTTTATTTTTTTATTATGAGAAATATCGTTCACACAATCGTGATGTTAGCATTTACCCTATGCATTACAGTGACTGCATGGCTAAATATACGTTTTAAAGAAAACGTATGCCTAGTCGTTGTAAAAACTGATCAATAATTATCGTATTTATCAGGAAAGATTTATAGTAAATTAAGGTTTAACACATTTCGTCAATTCATCGAAGAGACAGACTTCGGATTTTGTTTATCAAATTTTATTTAAGGAAGCAGGATTGATGTCAGTCTAGCACTATTAAAGCGAGGTCATATAAGCCATCACCCACGCGTCTATTACGCCAGTCTCTTTTCCTGTCATTCCACCCTATTGACATGATATTAAAAGACATGACAAAGACCTATCCACGACGACCAGACACTCAATGATCATATAGCTTTAACAAATTGTCGCGTAATTTTACATTTCAATATAGTCAAAACCCCAAACTGAGTTTAAAAAAAAAACAAGGACAAGATTACCAAGGAGAGCATATACTTTATGTTATTTCATTCTTAACAACAATAATATCAGGTGTAACAGGAGCATTATTCATTAATACAAAATGGGTGTAACAACGGACAATGACCCGCTAAACAGACGGGAAACTCTACCAACAAACAAACGAACAAACAGAAAGTCATACCCAAATTCACCATGTTCCTGGCTTACATGTAACTTTGGTCAGAAACCGTTTAATTAAGCCTAGTACGTTAGTTATGTGTATAACATCTCATGACTGAGCTTCGCATTATAATCAACAACTTCCCTTTCCCTTGAACCGTGAATTAGTACACTTGTTATAGAGGGTATAGAAATAGGAATCTTAGTTAATTATGTCACACTATTTAAAACAAATAGTGTTATACCACAAAAGAAGGGGGAGCAGTAATCCAGTCATAACAAATGATTCATAGCATTTTGCCTCTTTAAACTTTAAAGGGAAATTTTGTATAGAGTACCAAAAAAAAGTCATTTGGCGGACGGAATCTGAATTTCAAAGAGAATCTTACATTTCTAAAAAAAAAAAGTTCATATTTTGCCCTTTCATATGACACCTCAATCAGGAAAAATGAGCTAAGAATAACAAAGTTCTGCCAGTGATAACGAATTCGTTTACCAAAAATATGGAAATGCAAGCATTAATTTAAACAAACAGAACTTTGTTATTCCTAGCTCATTTTTCCTGATTGAGGTGTCATATCAAACTAGTGCAGATAGGCTTTAAACGAAAAAAAGTTAACAGCCCTGAAACCTTAAGAAAAAAATCAGAAAAAGAAATGACTTAAATTTTTAAAATTGGATAATAGGTAATAAAAAGAGTCGATTTTCTTTAAATCGAGATCACTGGAGACTCTTGAATTAATAGATCGTGATGTTTGGGTCTTAAATGGGAAAGTCCCTTGTTTGTTGCGTTTCACTTTTTCCTCCAAAATGTCAGGCTATAGGTCAGGGCTTCTCAAAGTCCGGACCGCGGTGCATGCGAACCCGGACCGACTGGGACAAAGTCTCCAATTGCCCTATTTTAAGGAAAATTACGAATGTTGATAGTGTCAAGGATTTTTAAAGAAAAATTGTAAAATCAAATGAATTTAAAAAATCCTGAAAAGTGAACATTTTCCACAATTTTATCATTTTGTTTGTTTAGCTCTAGAAACAGTGACGGTTCCAGATGATAGCCGAATCAGCCGCGGTCCCTTTTTATAGCGGCCTAAACAAATTAAGAAAGTGTGAGTTTTATGTAGTTAAGGCTTCTAACAACCACTCCCATGGACCTTTTATTATAATTATACACAATTTCTTGCCGTCTGCTGCCTCGAGATCACTGGAGCAAAGAAATGTAAAAATGTATAGGATTAACCCTTTTTATGCAGATGGATTCTTCTGCCAATACCATTCTTTACCAGAAGAGCGTTTCGAAGTCGCTGATGTGGGCATAATCCCATTGAATGTTGTGTTCAGTATTGAGGGCGTATTCTGCTACCTGCTGCCCAATCTGAGGGCTTTGTTGTGCTCTTTAAAAAGAGCATACAATATGGGCAGTGCGATTTAGAAATCTAAAATGAAATGAAAGGGCTATTTGACTTTCAAGTGCGATAAAAACTCTAATCCATCCCTGGTAATTTAAATTGCACTACCCCTTTTATGTGCTCCTTTCAAAGAGCACAACAAGCCCGTAGATATACACATTCCATCTCAGTATACAAGTGTTATCACTGCAAAATTTAGGGGTAGATTATCTAAGTCTGAAACCAAATTGAGTAGTGCTTCAGTCGTGCCCGGCTTTCCAGCAATCATATTATACATTGAAGTATACGATCGACCATAGGAAT
The DNA here is from genome assembly GCA_035222895.1 of Strongylocentrotus droebachiensis. Lineage (NCBI taxonomy): Eukaryota > Metazoa > Echinodermata > Echinoidea > Camarodonta > Strongylocentrotidae > Strongylocentrotus > Strongylocentrotus droebachiensis. The sequence goes on along the minus strand of JAVYIG010011518.1, from coordinate 16,504 downwards.
TTTCAGGCGAATAGCATTCCATGTTTAGGACCGTACAGATTTTATAGAAATCACGTCTGGACCGTCAAAGACAAAGTTAGAGAACCCCTGCTATAGGTGATTAGCGGGATAATAATGACGAAGAGCCATGCGCGTCACAGCGAGACATGTGTATATGAGCGCTAAAAGAAGCAATTAGAATACATTATAGATAACAAATCTCTACATGTCCTAACTCAATTTCCTTTTCTTTTCTTTTTTCTTTTTTTTTCTTTTAATTTTCCTTCATGATAATCGCTAGTGTCACACTTAAACTGTCATAAAACTTCAGATACTATATTGCAAGTAAAAGTTTTCATGAAAATAGAAAACTATTTTATTCATGATTGTGAAATGATTGCCAAAATCGAGCTGCCTTCTACGGCCCTATCTATACCCATCGATATATTTATTGATCATGTTTCTATGGACATAGCGAAGTTGTTATTACAAAATAACAGAAACGTGTTATAAAAAGGCAAAATACTAACATTTGATGAATAAATATAGCAAATGTGTGTTTCTGTTTTGAATAACAATTCAGAAACCTGGCAGTTTTATAGCAGCCCAAATGTCGTCTTGGCATTAATTTTCATATTTTAATGCTTATGTGGATGTTGTCGGAGTAAAGCTAACTGACCAGATCATTTTAATTACCCGATGAAAATCTAAACATTTTCCTTTACAATGTTTGCTGCATTTCTTGTATATATCTTTCTAAAAAATAGGAAGTGTATTGATTATAAGAGCGAGCTCACATGTACTGTTTACCAACGCCGTCGTTTTTGTTTAAGTCCCCCAAATATATTACTTTGGTCATATTATTATTTTCTCAAAACTAAAACCAGAAACATACTTCTCTTGGCGAATGGCGAATAATAAATTCTGCTATGTACAGTAAAAGTTCTAGAAGGGATCTCAATTCAAAAGCACACAAATTCTCCCCCTAATCTTTTTTCTTCTAGAACCATGGCTTGCCGTTTCTAATTTTATTCTCGATTCAAATTGTTCTTCAATGTCTTTTATGTTGTTGATCGCTTGGGAATAGAAGTCATTTGCGCTTTAGAAAAATGAATATTGAATTAAATTGAATGTTAATTTCGGTAAAGACATACTTTAACATTTCAAAATGAATTAATACCACTACTGTATCCACTCAATCAACCCATACCTCTTAATAAACTACATTTAGCGTTTGAACCAGTGGCATTCTACATCCGTTATAATTCCACGACATTCAGAAAAAAAGGAGAAATATTCAATTGTGATTATTTTCCTCATCAATGTTACTTCTTTAACAGAATCTATCCAAAAGTCTGAAAACCAAATCTTTTCAAAACAAAAGAAACTATAAATAAATAACTTAACTCGGACCGGACACTACTCTCCGTATTGATCACGAAGATGGCTCATAGTTCTTGGCAAAGATCACATTCGGTTGACCGTGGGGTAATACATTCTGATAATTAAGACTCGGCGAAGGACATGACGGGGGAAAAAGATTTAAATTGCCAGCTCCTTGGCGACTACTGTAAAAATCAATATACATTTATTCTCTGAATGTACAGTAATCGAAATACACTCTTCGTTTTTCGTTTTGGAGTAGAATTCCACTCTAAAAACAGTGAAATCCACTCCGAAGGAGTCATTCTTACCACTACGTTGGAGTGGATTCAACTCCAAAACAAAGTGATCACAGTGTAGCATGACTAAAGTGAATATAAAAAGAGCAGATTCTCACTCCTTTACGTTGGAAGAGCATCCTTAGAAAAGGAAACATTGTTTCTTATAAACATGTTTACATATACAATCTTGTTTTATAATTGACGATTAGATTTCCTTTTTAAAATAATAACATGATAATGACTAATTAGTGAATGAGACATGTGTTGGATTAGGAGAGACTTACACAGCTGTGTTAAAGCACATCTGGTCTACCGAAAGGCCTAATTGATTAATACTTTTACAGTATACAAACAGACATATAAACAAACAAACATACGCAAAACAAAATAAGAACAACTTAAAATACTAGAATACGAAGAAGAAAAAAATTATATTACATTGCTAAAGATACAAGGTCATATGAGCGTGATGAGGATTAATATCTTGCTAGAGCGTATCGACTTGGTTTCGAACCCAGGACCTCGGGGCCTTTTTTACGAGACCCACCGCTCTACACCCCTACCAAAATGAGCTATCAGTCATATTCATAATCCAAAATATCAGGACTCTTAAGAAGTCATGTTTCGTTCCCTCAAGCATAGTTAAACATCGAATTAACACCGAACCTTAAGACTGCACAAAGCTCCTAGGCTTGCAGCTATGACTTTCATAACGAGGTAAATGAGGCAGGACGGGAGCACTAATCCGGGCCATACACTTGTGGTTTGCGATGCTGACGTGGGGATTTCCACTTCGACAGGATGCTAATTTTTATTTCTCCTTCTCTTTCCCCCTCATGACAGATGATATAATTCTTTGAGGTTTCTCAGGCTTCGAGCGGTTTTTGGAGCAGTGTAACTAAGAGCCCCCCCCCCCAACCGCCGATCCCCGCCCCTTTATTTCATTACTTATACCCTAGCCAATGATCTTCTGCCTGCGTGCGAGCGTCGGCCTCGGTTCGAAACTACCTGTTCGAACTCGCTAAGAGTAAAAGAAAAGTTCACTTTTTAAATGTCCCTAGAGTTTTACTTGTTGAGGTGCAATCCTAAACCATAAAGGATGCCTGGTAAAAATTTACCAGCCTCTGAGGGGCAATATTGTCCCATCCAGACATTATCTTCAACCTTTCCGAGGTTCAAAGGTTCAAAGTGATAGTTCGATAGCTAGCGCACCTAAATTTGTACTACATGACTTTTTTGGCATTCCTAGACTTCACAGTTGAACATCTTCTTTAACACGGGAATTTGGATCAACGATCTCCTGCATACACTTGCCAATGGCAACAAACGTTTAATTAGTCTTCATAACCACAATTTATTTAAACATTCAGTTGGGTTCGTTTCACAAAATCCGCCTGAACTCTGTGTATAAATTTGTTGTATATACATGTAAATGTATATTAATTTTCCCCTTTTTTAATTTCCAATATTTTTATAAAGCCCTATTTTATTTGTATATCAATGTTCATCACCTTATATTGTGTACTTGTTGCAGGAATTTTCTTTAAAGTGTTTTTTTATTTAGCAACTTTATATTTTTATGTGCATTATGACTGCTTTAAAAAAAAAAATTTAGTTACAAATACTTACACCTGTAAAATTTAGTTGAAAATCATCAAATTTTCTATATGCATTTATTTCTGGCTAGAAATGACCTGAGATATTAATTCATCCTCTTTCTCTCTTATTCATGTCCGAGGTCGGAAAAAATATTGACAGCACCTTGTGCATCATGTGGTCAGCATTTGTGACCAATTATTGACAATTATTCTTTAAAAATAACCTAAGTACCAATACACGTCAATTGGAAAGCAGCCAACGCATTTACAGTGATGTCCAGGAAAACCTTAACAACCAGCGGATGCTAGGTCTGTCTGATCTGTAGCTGATCTTGAAAACAAGGATTGAATAATTAAATATTTTCAACCAGAATTTCAATTAAATATATGTTTAATTTCTGCCAAGCTCTGTCCTTAAAAATGGATGAAGTTCAAGAAGAAAATCGGAGAGATTGGCGAAAAGAATTGTTTTTAAATACGTTGAAATTGATTAACCTTTTTTTCAAAACTTTGGTTTCTAAAACAAAATGGCGACTATTACATGTACCTCGAAATTGCATCACGCGGAGAATAAATTTATTTTGCGGAACCACTTCGTAATTCATAAAATAAGAACTAAATTAATTTTAAAAATACATTATAAACAATATGTGGGTCCGATGTAAAATCTGAATACCTATGTACAAACCAATGAACATGACGAACTCAATCTGAAATATTAATATTGGGCGTAACAAAAACGGGCATACATTGTATTTTCCAAATTAAAATACTATGCTCAAATTGGGATTGAATTTTGTTCATGATCATAATAATTGAAGAAAATATGAACACATTTAGGTATAAAATTGCTTAAAGAGAATCAGACACACACACTGACAAAGTTGGATTGAGGATGGGGGGGGGGGGGGGGAGAGAGCAAAATTGCTGCGATCGACTTTTGAGGAAACCTCAACGGGTCGTATAAGTGGCCTGGATTTTATAAAAAATCCGAGAGAGTTCACGAAATCACGCTCCTGGGGCAAAATAAGAAAGGGAAAATTATGACGGATCCCCCAATCTCTGATACTCCATGGTCCACCCCGGGGACACATTACTATACTCTCATGTTGACAACTATTCTCACCCAGTAGTACACGAATGTGCTTCCATCATATATCTTACATGACAATTTTGTTCCTTTTCCTTGTGCATTACGGTTCGAAATTAAACAAATCTTCAGTACTTGCTTGTTATAACTCAATTAATCAGCCTCAATTTCTATTTAAAATATGAATATTCCTCACTTTACAATGATTACAGAAATAATAATAATGCCGAATCTATTCTATTTGTATCATCAATTTGTTTGCAAGTAGGGAAAAAGTGATAAGTTATGATCTACCCGACTGTGTATTATGTGTACTTGTCTATATCTAAGTTTTGTTGAAATGCTTTTTAATACTTGTAAAACTTGCAATGTAATTTCGGGCTACCATTTTGAAGTTGTCTAATAAAAACCATTCTACTACTACTACTACTACTACCTCGTATGATGACAATTCTCCCCCACCTCTTTTTGTTCATCATAATTACCCCATCACAATATTTTGTTCAAAATACATACCTCTATGAATTGAATTGAAAGGAAATATTCTTTACAGATTTCTACATGTACATGTTCCAAAATAACTTAAATCATTACTAACATTAAAATAAAAAATGCTGGAGTACCTGCCTGCTCAGTTTCCTTACACGATGATGTAGTCGAAACAAGATGATTACTGAAGATAAAGACATGTTTTCCTTCTGATTGCACCTCAGTAGAGACATGACCGTGAAGCTTCATCTCTCCCCAGCTCTACAAGTCTGTCCCATGTCCCCCTACCCCCCCCCCCCCTCAATCGCATGCAAGCAGGCGTCTCCACCGAGCCGAATTCCTTTTCATTTCCCGCCAATTACAAAGTGGTCATGTGACTTGGGCAAAAAAGGCTTCCCGATGAAAGATCACTTAACTCTCGAAATGAAGCTTATTAGTGATGCAGAGGGTTTTGAATGTGTTTTTTCCTCCGTTTTAATGTGAATAGTATTTGTTGCATAAAATAGATGATAAAGTTTCAATCCTTTAAAATATTTCCTTTCATCGCGAAGTAATTAAACGTCTTTAGTCCTATAATTTCACCAAGCTATTTGTTAGCTTGTTGCAATTGGATTTACAGCCATTAGTATATAAATAAACACACGAATACTATTGTTTTTATTATTAATATTATTAATATTATTATTATTATAATCATTATCATCATCATGTCGACTTACTGTAAAAGTATACCATCAATCCAAAAATGATTAAAGCATTTCGTAACGTATGGGATACAGAGCTTTAACTACATATACCTCAACATTCGGTCATGCAGATTATTCGCCAAATACATCGGGAAACATCTCTCTTTTTTAGTTTGCTAAAAATAGAATACGGGTCGACATATTTGTCTTGAATTTGAAGATTACAGTTGGCACCTGACTTCAAGATTGTGTACATTATGATTGTGTCTTCGATATTTTTGACAACAACAAATTACAATGTCATTAGGGCAACTGATATACTGTGCGTGAGAAACTCAGTAGCAAAACGAAGGACAGTAAATATTTGAAGGCTATCTCTCCTCAGAAATGAATCTCGATGAATAACCCAATTAAATCTCGTTTGTTTACCTCCATCTTAACTTTGATATTAATAAAATTAAACTAAAAATCTTTCTCTTATATCCTTAATATCTTTTTATAAATAGAGTGTAATATAATTGTTCGGTCTATAAGTCTCTACATACATCTAGCAGAATATATCACACAAAACATTTATTAATATTTGTTTAATCGGATTACTTATGAATTTATTTATTTCAGTTTCCTTTCATGCGGTGAAATTCTATAAACCCTTTTTGTCTCACTCTCTCTCTCTCTCTCTCTCTCTCTCTGTCTCTCTGCCTGTCCCTTTCTTTGTCACCCTCTGTCTCTGTGTGTCTCTCTTTCTCTCTCTCTCTCTGTTCTTCTCTCTATTCCCCCTTTAATTCATTATCCCCTCTTTTTGTGGCTTTATTATGATAATGACTTTATGATATCAAGGACGTATTTGGGATTTTGGGCGTTTTCCGATACACCTTTTACCCCTGAAGTCACTCTGACTTATATTTAGGCATTAGTTTAGGTTCGCCTGGTATCTATATTGAGGAGTCTAGTCCTGGACTGTATGAAAACATCAACAAGGCCTTTTGTTCATGCAGTGATGTACACGTACATTCAAAAGATGATACGTATGGCCTATGATTCACCGCTCCTGACGCACGTCGCACATTTCGTTACAGTAATCATAGACAACCTTACTAGAGACACACATATTAAAATACAATTTATTAATGTACAAATACAATACTGGCGACACCTACACATCGGAATTTGCCTGAGTCACACCGAGACGGAACGAATATCCCACTCTTTTGAGAAAAAAGTCATTATCACTGAATAATTAGCGCTTTGTTTACTGACTTGTCTTTCGATTTGTACTCACACAGTCTTGTCATTGATACGATTGTGTATGTATATTTACCAAGTAACGGAAGTGGAAACAATCAAAATGATTGTTGCTTAGGTGCATATAATAGTTGGCCATGTCCTCGCTTATCCTAAACTGATTCACGTCACCGTCATGACTAATTTTACTGGACTTTAAACCTCCTTCATGTCATAAAGACCGTGAAAGGAAATCCCAAATTCATTACAACCGCAATTGCAATCGAATATACCTGTTATTGTGTGTTTTGTCACCTGCCAAATTAACCAAACGTAGGTGCAGGAATTTGTCCATGTCCTTCGTCATGAACTTGTGTTTCGATAAGGCACTATGTTAATATATTTGATTTTTATTTAAGATAATCTTTTTTTCCATCAACTAATCGTCATTTTATTCCTTCCTTATTGGTAATGGTGCTGATTCAAATTGCCATGTATACAAATTATATGTAATCATAAACAATAAATCGGTACGGTATAAATATATATGAAATCAGCATGATTTTTTACACTAAGGAAGTGTTTTTTGAATAACTTTTGCTAATTGAGAATATATCTGAACTTGATAGCGGTCATGACCCCTCCGTTTCTGGGTCAAGTCACACAAAAACGATCCCCACTTGATCATGATGAATAAAATGATGAAACAGTCAGGATTTATACCATAGCAAATTAGCAATCATCGTCTTGGATTGTCAGTTAACAGCTGCGTTACTTTTACGAGATTTTGGCAACAAAAAGTAGGGCATTTACCATGGCCTAAGTCGTTATGGGTCTGACGAACAAAAAATAAACATTCCATTATCAAGAAAAAGCACCATAAACCAAGTTGAATCATAATTTTCTCATCACCTGAGTTTGCTTTCAAGTTGTTCCAATATTTTATTCGATAAAAAGAAAAGAAGAAAAAGAATCAAGATGCCAAGGTTACGCAGAATGTCAAGGAAGTGCATCTTTGAACTTTGCCTCATCAAGTTGACACTGTTCCTGTTTCTCACTCATAAAAAGTCACCCAGAGAAGTCATTTAAATTGTGGTTTTAATCGCTTATATCCTTAAATTGTGCTTTTACTGCAGTGGTCTATCCGATAATAAATTCACGACGTCAACGTTACCAAGTGGAATGTGTAGATATGCGATATCAAACGCTGTCTAATCAAATTGATAAATTTTGTTTTCCTACTCTTAGAAGTTTTAAGAACCTCGTACACCAATCGATACGCTTTACAAAAATACACCATGACAACAAGATCCGAACATGTTTTGATTAGTTCTATTTGAAACAATGAAAAAAAAAACATGACTCATATATTGTCAACACACACAAAGAAGGGCAGGGCCCTGTTAACCGTCAACACATTAAAGAGATAGGGTCAAGGTAAAAGTTGTTGGCTTCGAAACAATAAGGGTTATTTCGGCATAAATTTCCGGTGGATAAGGAATTTTTATATATCAATTTTATGCTAGTTATAATTCAGATTTTACCCCTCCGCCCCCAATAAATGTACACAACCTAACTGTCACTGGTAAACTAATGGGGTGAACGGATAGGGTCAAGGGAAAAGTTGTTGGATTCGAAACAATTAGGTTTATTTCGGCAGAGATTACCAATGGATAAGGAATTTATATATCCACTTAATATTGGTCATAATTATATCAGTTTTTTTAAGAGAAGGCACATTTTCACCATCCAACAGCCCCCCCCCCACACACACACACACACACGCACACACACACACACACACACACGCACAGTCGCACACACACACTCGCACCACGACAGATGTTCCTCCACGAGTAGGGTCACGTTGCACTATACAACTGACTAATGATTAATGATTAATTACCATTCAATGATGCATACCATAAGTCATAATATACTATAGGTTCTGCCAAATTTACTTCTGCCTTACCAAAACGAAAAAAAATATCTGCCTCTATAATGAAGGGCAAGGTATTCATGTCAATCATTTAGTTCTAACAGATAAACTACTTCAACATATCTCATGACAAAGTACATTAGAAAAGATTCGGTGGACAAGGAAATTGTCAACAAGTACAAACACAACTCTTCGAACCAAACATTTGAGGCTTTATCAGCCCTACATGTCCAAACTAGTCGAATTGTTAGGTCATGCTAAATGCCAATTATAACTAGCGACTAGATATTGAAGTGTTGTCATAAGTTCATTGTCTTTGAATGACTTCCGTTATGGTAGACAATGCCAGACGCTGTTGATTTCCTCCCGATAATTGTTTGCGTAAAAACTGCTACCCTAACTTTACTTTTCATAAAGTACTCATAATTCAAGCCGTACGTGATGCGCCAATTCAACTGCTTTATTAAATATGTAGTATTTGGCTGACCAAATTTTTGAAGGCAATATAGGCCTATATGCGCCACCAATGTTTGTTGTATATGACACGTCATTTCGTCATCACCTGCGTTAATGGAGATTTTGAAGGCAATAGTACATGCGCCATCAACTTCCATTGGACACAAGGCGTTATTTTGATTAAGTCATCACCTTCGCTATTAAACCAAATCTATGAACCGATTAAGGCAATGGTGCATAAGCTCATTATTTCACGAAATACTGTCACATGTTGCGTCAAAGGCCAGGCAAGTCAATAACGCAGTCCTACGTCAGCAAAATGACGCTTCGGGAGCAGAGGGTGTTATTCATCACGTGGTTCGAAACCTGTTTCTCGAGGGTTGGATTGCCCTTTAAAGGGATCGTTTAACAATGTTAAATCTGAGGTACATGGCCCTACGTTTTATCAGTGTCTGTGATATGGTGTAATATTGAAGCCCTAAAAAAATTGCGCTTCAAAATGATCAAGAAGTGCCTCAAAAAAGTAAAATTCTTTGAGTGACCGGTTTTACCATACTCGTTTTCCCCAATAGACTGTAGTGTTATGAAAACCGTCAGGCGAACGGTTTTCAAAATTTGTAATTCCAATCATAAATATCTTGATAATCAGACAGGCGATCGGCTTGTAAAAGTCATGGGGTTCCTGACTGGCCTAAAGGTATATAATTATCATTGCATCATGAGCTAAATCCAGAATTTTGTTTCAGAATCTGAGACAAAGTTACCGGATCCCTTTAAGAAACACCACTGAAGAGATTTCCTCAGAATCGAATTGAAATAGCTTGTTAATTTTTGGTTTCAACGGTGCAAGTCGAAATTCACACATGCATATCGAAGCATTCCCCTCCTACCCTTTCCCCAATATCAATCAACGCACTTCTATTAATTGAGTTCTCCTGATTGAATTCGTGGTTTATTCTTAGTATTTTTCATAATTAGTGATTTAGATCTGGGACAAGGCGAGTATTAAGAAATCCAGGTGCGCCTAGAGGGAAACAGATCACGAGCAATTAGTGTATCAAGCATTATCACGCTGTATTCGAGGATTAGCGTGTTAAGTCGAAATGCGTGTGTATATAGAGAATAATTAGTCGACGAGTCTCGTGTTCAAAAAGGACGATGTTGAATTTTCAAATAATTTGGCCTCTCTGCTAAATTGGACAAAAATAAATACGTAACGCGTGTACCACCTCATTATCGTCAGCCATATGGGGGTAGATAACTAATATGTTTCAAATTTTAGGAAGAGTCTATACAAATCACCCCCTCTCACTCGCTCTCCATCTCTGAACACGACCAGAGTCAATAATAGATCCGTGTCAGTGTATTGTAGGAACATTGTCTCTCCTAGCTAAATCGAGAAGGTATAGGATGTAATATATGTGTTTTTTAAAAGATAGAGAAGTAACAATATTTCCAGTATAAATACGAAAATAATTCATGGAAATTCTATTTCAACGTATTATACGAAAACAGTATCTCCAATTCTATTGAGAGGATATTAAACAACAAGAGCATGGATGGAAAAGTAGAGAAAATGTCTGTATAAAATTAATCTCTGTATAAACACGATTGGAGCTGAGTCAGTTAAATTAATGCGCGGCATATGGCATCAACACATCTCCACAGCGAGCTTTATTGAGAACATTTATCAGCAAGGGGCGCATTTATGTTTCAAAAATGGAAACAGAAATAGAGACGAAAATATGTCGGTATAAATTTAATGACTGTTTAAACACGACCGGAGTTGAGTCAGTGGAATTAATGAGCAGTATAAACGACACGAACCTGTCTCTGAAAGCTTTATTGAGAGGATAACAACTATCACCATAGGTGCAAAATAAAATGAACAGACACGGGGGGATTAAATGTCAGTATAAACACGTCCACTAGAGGCCATATAATTGTATGGACACGGTTTCTGTGAGCTATATTGAGCACGCTATCAGCAAGGGGTGCGATATGTTTTTAAAATTGATATCCTGAAACGCAGACGAGTTGGCGACACGAGTATGTCGTACAGTTGTGTACGTAATAAGCCCACGTGAGCTCATGAAAAAAAATGATCATGACACTTATCTCGTAAAGCAACATATCGAAGTCGACATTCAACAAGATTTGAAGACAGGTTAAGTCCCGGTTTTGCCTGTCGGATGGTTTGATTGGGGGAGGGGGGGGGGGGGGGGTTGCTTGTTTCAAAGCCTGAGTGGCGCGTTCATCAAAGTAGATGTAGAGTTCCGAACTAAATTATTCATACACCTTGTATATTTTGTGTTCTTTTTGTTTTGTTTCAAAAACGAAAGGTGGACTGGTTGAATTAGGGCGTTTGTTAAATACTTGTAGATGTAAGCTTTAAAGGTAGGCGTTACTACTGCAGCTAGAAGGGATTAGACCACACAGCGAGCCAGCGAGGTCATTGTGACAGGTGGCTATCTCATTAACTCAGCTCTCATTTAACATAATAAAAAGAGGATCATGGGGGACCCAACAGGCACCGATTTGGGAAGTTTTCTATATAGAGGGAGCAAGTAGCTACAAGTAGGACAGTGTGCCTTTAAAATGTCACGTTCTCAAGAAACATAAATAGGGACAAATCAATTTTTCAAACACTTAAAAATGACAAAACTTGGTGAACATGTACAATATTTAGTCGTTTTCTGTACTTGCACCAGTGTCGGCTAAATCTACATTATCAACACGGTCGCAAAGACTTTCGAGAACTCAACTCAAGGGCAATTTCAATATCCCATATGAACCATGTTATGATTACGTAATACCTCGTTGTAACGTACACATCATTCAATGGGTCATTGCCCTTGCTATAAGCCAGTTCACGGTTGCAGTCTGAGCATGAGCAGATAAAGGTCATTGCAGAACAAATTTTGAAATTAACGGAGACGAAATACTGGATTCGTGCTCATGAAAGTTATGTAACATTATTCATTCATGCACATTCAGTGCACTCCATGATACACAGGTGGAAGTATTCTTTGAAAAGGGGAAACAAAGGCTATTTCTATAGCACCTCCATCGCTGTAGGAGTGATTATTTCAAAATGTACAAAGTGGGAACTCTTCATGGTTTTAAGATCTGTGGATATTCGGGGTCATTGCAGTAATGTGCTAACCGTGAACTGGTCTATTGGAATTGGCTTCTAAAGGTTGATTTTTCGAAAGTCTTTGCGATCGTATTATTCGTTTGAAACCGATTTGACCAACCGACAAGTTTTGTATTTGAAAGTCACGCCTTCGTGTCATGTCAACAAAAACAAAACACGTTTGATCATGACTTGTAAAAGATTTATTTTGGCCGAGGGATTGCCAAGGCTAATTTTGTTCGTCAAGGGCACGCACCGGCCCTCATTTCGACGAAATTAGACTGATTTCCTCTATTGGGTCTGTCATGTAATAACAATTAATTATCACTGAGTTTAATGAGAGTGGCTATTTGAAGACACGCATGGGCGTTTCCTTTTCTCCCGTCAATGTGTTGATGGACAAGCTGTGTCCCTCCTATCTCCCTGTTCCTATACCGTGTAAGGAATTCACATGAGAAAGATTTTTTTTTCTCCAAAGCTTCAAGTAAATTTCAATTTTGAGATTGGAAATAGTGTGGACAAATGATAGTTTGATGATTATTACAGGAAGCGTAGCACGAATATTTTGAATCGGATTCTCCGACCAGTTTGTCGGATGACATGCAGCGTTTACTGTAAGACATCTTTTAAACAAAGTCTTCGGATTTTGTAATTTTCCAAAGATTAGATGGCAAAAGAAAACAACAACAACAAAATAGGAAAAATAATCGGCAGATATTGAGATTTGCCGACGGAGGCTAAAAGTATCCCATTTTGTTTGCTATATCGTCAGACATATGCAAAATATACATCAGTAACAATGGTCTATTTGCATATAGTTAATATTTATCTTCTGTTTAAACATTTGAAGAAAATTGCATTATACCGTAAGAGTTGTACTTCATTTACAATCGACCTGCTGTGATGAATAATTCACATTCTTTGTAATTACTTATGCATGGAAATCAAATGATATGCTTCAGCATTTGCATTTTGAAATAATTGATGTCGAATATTTTAGATTAAATATTCCGTCATAAAACTTACTGAATTGTTTATTTCTTTCTTTTATCATTTCAGTTATCTCGAGAGTGTCTTCTACTCAGCTCAAGGCCTTGCAGCCATCATCATAACATTGGTCTTCCATGACTCTGTCCTTTCCTTCGAGACAGAGTTACCACGTCCTGCCCAGCTCCTCCTCGCCGCATCATTGGGGTTCCATGTCGTTGCCTTCTTCAGAGTAGCATTTCTTGGCAACAGCTGCATCGTGAAATACACGATTATGCTGATGCAGTTCATGGTGATACTGACGGTTGTGGCAGTTCTGATCACCAAGGAAGACGCTCCGATGGGTATGATCTTGCTCGTGAGTGAGACGGACATGCTGTTCGCGAATGTTGGAAAACTTCACAAGGTCATTCGCCTCAAGGGCACCAGGAGGTACCGTGTCATCATCTACGTTGGAGCCTTCGCGACCGTCCTGTCCCGAGCCATCATTCCTCTGGGTTACCTTGCAATGGCTCTCCTGGAGGGAAGTCCTTTGAAGATGTCCGTCTCGGCGACGACAGTTTTCTTCGTCGGACTTGTCGCATGCGGTGCCATTAATACTTGGAGGGTCAATTCGGCTGTTGCCCGCATCTGCAGGAAGGAAGAGAGGATCATCGAGGTAGCGCCTTACACCAACATGTCAGGAGGCTCCGCAGGACCTAAACCAGATGACATGGCAACATCCATCAGTGCCAACATTGAAATGCCACCATCTTACAACGACGTCTTTGCAGCTGAGGACGCCACCGCAACTGCCGTTCCTACTGCTCAAGGACACCTAGCTGCTGCCTCCGACCTCACCTTTACGAATCCAATGGCAGATTACATTGTCAATGATTCTCTCGCACATGTTGCTCTAGCCGCAGGAAATACTGAAACCTCAAACCTGACAACCTTTTTAACCATTGATCTAAGTGCTTCAGACCTTGAGAGGCAAAGAGAATCGGTTATGACTACAGACACTGAACTAAGTTGGTCAGGATGAACACATTTTGTGAATAGTTTGTAATTTATTTATTGTCGTATGGATGAGTAGTACGTAGCACAAAGAAGTGTCTTGCAATATCCAATCGGCATGGCTAACTTGCTATCTGATTACGAAAAGTAATAATGACGATATCTTGCTATATATGGCAGCTATGATGAATTGAAATGGGTTTTTTATGATTAAGAATGTAAAGTAACGAAAAGAATGTAAATGACTGGAAACAAGAGCAATCTTTTTCGATAAAAACAACCAGTACTGAACGAATAGCTTTTCTCATAAAAAAACAAAAATCATTTCCTGATCCAGTTTCAAGCATTGCTCTTGCTTGGCCTTCTATCTGTCCATGGTTTTACAAGTCTGAAGATTCGTAATACCGAAATTGAAAATCTTTAGAGACCGGCTGTCTACGAGCCTAAGAGACTGAATAGATTTAATTTGACTTGATTTGTCGAGCTCAAATATTCATAAAATAACAATAGAGTGGAGAAAAAAATCTACAACACGAGAAAATATGTATTAATTTGACGGGAAGACCCATGAAAGCTTGAAAGCTTGAGAGCTTATTGACAAAGAGGTCCTATTTAGAGAATCATTTATGAACAGGTTGAATGATTTGCATTATTTACAGATGTAGAATATTTACAGCGATTTTTGTTAACATTGAGAATATCGCTTGAAACATAGACATTCTCAAGAATTTGACCTAGTATTCAAGAGGCTGAGGGTCACCGGACCGAAATGGTTGAGGGGATGGGGGATCTACAGGACTGAAAAGCAAAATGAATCTCCCGTCATCTGAAGCTCATGTCATAGAAATTAGACATCGCATGTTGTACAAACACGACACTGAAACGTAACGAGGCTGGCCTTGTAATACATGTAACAAACAAATATACCAAACTGCCGATTTCTGAATATTTTTTTGGAAATCAAAGTATTTTCTTCTTTTTGTTGTTGTGTGTAGCACGTTTACAATTTATCATGTTGGGTGACTGGAAATAGCATTGTTTCTTATTTTTACCATAGCACAACGCTTTATAATTATGTTCTTTAAATTTGTATTTGTTAATTTGTGATTGTAAGTAGTCTGTTACATGAAAATGTATTATTCTAATAATTTGATTAAGGGCCAAACTTGCCTTCACAATAATTTGATATTATTTACGATTTCTAGGATTTTAAACTAAGTTTTACGGATTTCTTATCAAACTCGGAAGATTCATAGGAATCCTTTATTTTTTGGTTGCTATTATAGTTTCGTCGCATTTAAGTTCTTTACCAGTCATTATTTATGTATTTATTTCTAACTCAAAATATTCCTAGTGGAATTTTTCACTTGTAATACACATGTCGATGTGTTCAGTTATGAAGATACAGTTTATGCTACAATGTTATCTTCTGCGCTCCTTTCCATTTTTGGGAACAGATAATAATCTTCATGAAGCACCTGTCAAATTTGGGACATTTTGGGGGCAAAAAATGTCCCAAACAACTTTTAGTGTTACTATTCAATTTTATATCTGTTAAAGTTGACGTGCATGCATCTATTTTCACTCCTCTCCAGACGAATATTTCGTCATGTCTTACGCTCCCTCCGCCTTTTTCTGTCCCTTAATTTTGTTCCTATCCCCCCCCCTCTCTCTCTCTCTCTCTCTCTCTCTCTCTCTTTGGTCCTCTTCTCTCTCTCCACCCCTCTCTCTCTTTCTCTCCCACCTCTCTTTCTCTATTTCTTTTTTATACCTCTGTCACAATGTTGTTTATTACAGTTATGATCTTTGATAATAAAACAAAAAGAAAACAAAATACACCTTCAGACCTTGTCTCCTGGATTTTAATGATGTAATTTCGAGAAAACATTCTGGATAAAGACGAATTAATTTGATATATAGGCAAAGCAAAGTAAATGCGAAACAGAAGACATGTAAGAGGTATGTACCTAGAGGAACTTGAGAAAGGGTGGTGGGGGGGGGGGCAGATGCAGAGAGAGAGAGAGAGAGAGAGAGAGAGAGAGAGAGAGAGAGAAAGAGAGGGTGAGCTTTGGACAAAGTCAGACTGTTAGAAGGGAATGAGGAGACAGTGGAAGATTTAGAGAGAAAAGGAGAGAGGGAAGACAGAGAAGAAATAAAGATACATAGATAGATAAACAACTAGATACAATACATAGGAATATAGGTAGATAGAGAGAGAGATAGAGAGGCGGGGAGAAAGAGAGAGAGATAGATAGACAGA
>JAVYIG010011517.1:0-60207 GCA_035222895.1 Strongylocentrotus droebachiensis | reverse complement strand
ACTCAGGATGATATCATACCCTAATCAACATCACTATGAGGAACTCCTGAAGTAAGCTTCGGCATTACCTCCCTTGCTAGGCGAAGAAATAACTTACTTACCAACTTTGCCAAATAAATCCTTGTCTCCTCGCGACACCAGTGATTTGCTTCCGGCTGAACGACAGCATCTCTCGCGAGGTGGACTTAGGAATTCTAACCACCTACACATTCCTTATGCAAGAACTGAACGATACAGAAAATCAAGTGTCCCCCACACTTGTCAAACTGGTCAATGCTCAGTTGTAGATCATCTATAGTAATGTATCCTATTTGTTTATCTTCTTCTTTTTAAAAATGTTAAAGTTATTGTCGTGTTACTTTGTTTAATTGAACTCAAGATCGATCCCAAATCAAAATGTCGTGCACATATTATTGAGTGCTCTTCATTTTTCTTATAAAGTTGTTCTTAAACTACCGTGTATAATTCTGCTGCAATAACATAATTTAGCTTAACTTTAATTTAAAATGTAATGTGGAAACTCAAGTGGAAACTAAGAATGTGTGTATTGCTCATAGGCATTATACATCACTTCATATGAAATGCTTTAATGATATATTTTTAATGTAATAATTCCATTCATCATAATTTGACCTTACCTGTCACACAACAGACACACCTGCATGTATACTTTTTCAGTTTATCGATCTCATTTTAACAATTGCAATATAATAATTACCTCTCTTTCTCTCTCTCACTATATATATATATTATTATTTTTTTAATAATTTGTTTATTTAAAGATTATTTTTACTTGCAACAATTGGTTCAATATTTCAAGTAACTGTTATAGGTTGTTCATCCATCAATTATCATTTCTTTATATATGTATATAAATTTACGTATGAACAATAATGTTAACTTTATCTTTTATCATTTTTATTGTACATTATTTTGTATGATCATTCCCTTTTTTATGCACATTTTATGTAAACTTTGCATTATTGGTCCCTGGACTACTGCATTGTACATTGTTTATGTTGATATTAATAAACCGGAATTGAATTTAATTGAATTGAATCTTCATGGTGTCTTTAACGTGACATAGCTTCTTCTCCCCTTGCAAACGAGAAAGAAAACAAGGTCATTAAAAGGAATTAAGCTACAAATAATGATTGTGATTCAAATTGTGCAAATATTTGTTTGAATAAGCACTGGTATTCACCAGAATCTTCTATGAAAAGATAACTTTTACAAATCTCAGCCATGCTTACTGAGTTGAGACGTTCCATTCAATTTAAAATACCATTAAAGAATACACTTCTCCTAATCTGAAAGTGATGTTACAGCACAGTGGCAGAATTGCATGGGTGAGATTTGTAAAAAGTCGTTTTTACAAAGAAGATTCTGGTGAAAAGCACTGCTTATTCAAAAAAAATCTTTGCATCAATTTGAATCACAATGATTATTTGTCGCAAGATCCTTTTATTAAAAAAACTTGTTTTCTTTTTCGTTTACAGGGGGAGAAGAAGTTATGTCACGTTAAGAAATCATAAAGATCATTTGTATTATGCGTATCTATACATATGAATACAGAACAAAATGTTGATTATCAGAATGACATTTTGGATTGCCTCCAAAGTGGCCTACCATTCACCACCCACAATTGGCCTACCATTCACCACCCACCATTGGCCTACCATTCACCATCCACTATTGTCCTTTCATTGACATACCATTCACCATCCGCCATTGGCCTACCATTCACCACCCACCATTGGCACTACCATTCACCATCCACTATTGGCCTTTCATTGACATACCATTCACCATCCGCCATTGGCCTACCATTCACCACCCACCATTGGCCTACCATTCAAGGATTAAGTGTCGAGAACGGTACAACCGTGCAGGAGGGGGGAACTGAGTTCCGACAAATATTAAGAGTCGAGAACGGTACAAACGAATCGTCTTCTTATTCTCATTATTTAATGAAACTTAAAAGCTTCAACGCTTCGAGCGGGAGGGGGAAACTCAATTCAGACAAGAATTAACAGTCGAGAACGGCACAATGATCGTCTTCTTTCTCATTAATTTAATAAAATATCTAAGCTTCGGGGGGGGGGCCAAATTTGAAATTATGCGAGCCAAATATTGACCAGCAGTGACGTAATAGGGGGGGGGGTGGGTGCAGCGAGTTTTTCCCTCCCTCCTCCGCAAAGCGCGAAAGCTTTGACGTTTCATAGAATTATTAGAGAAAGAAGACAATCCGACGCACCGTTCTCGACTCTTTATCCTAGTCTGAATTCAGTTGCCCCCCCCCCCCTACCTCCCGTGCGGAAGCTTTGAGGTTTCATTAAATTATTAAGAGAACGAAGACGATTCGTGATACTGTCTTGTCTGAATTTCACAAAATAATTCTCTTCGTCTGCTCCTTTTGTTTCCTACGTCCTCTTCCTTTTTTCTCCTCTCTTTTTTGTTTTTTTGTTTTTGGCCCGCGTTTCTGGGGGGGATCGCCCCCACCACCCCCACCCCCCCCCCCCCCTTGGCTACGCGCCTGTGGTCAGATGAACATATTTTTGACACCTTTTCCGCCCCGGAAGCTCAGGGGTTTTAAAGCACTTAATTACGGTCAGATGAGCATTTTTTTATACCTTATTATTTTGTGACACTGGCAGCAGGGGCGTCGCTAGACCTTTTTCAAGTGGGGGGGGGGGGGGGTGTGTGTAGAGGCCAACGATTACCGACAAAACTAGCCCCCAATCACCGACAAAATCAAATGTCCCAATATATACCCTATATACCCGGAGCCGAAGGCTAAATTGTTTCTCCTACGGACTATTTATAGTACTTGCTCATGCGCAAATGGTCATTTCCTCGACGACATAAATATACGAAAAGAAGACGATTTATTGTATCAATCTCGACTGTTAATCCTTGTCTGAATTCAGTTTCTCCCCCTCCCGCGCAAAGCGCGGAAGCTTTGACGTTTCATTAAATTATGAGAAAATGCAGACGTTTGGGTGTACTGTTCTCGACTCTTAATCCTTATCTGGATTCAGTTCTCCCCCCCCCCCCCCTCCCGCGCGAAAGCGCGGAAGTTTTGGCGTTTCATTAAATTATTATAAAAAGAAGACGATTTGCTTTTACAGTTCTCGACTGTTAATCCTTGTCTGAATGAAGTTTCCCCCTCCCGCGCGTAGCGCGAAACAGCTTAGACGTTTGATTTAATTATTAGAGAAAGCAGACGATTTGTTGTACCGTTGTTGACTATTAATCGTTGTTTGAATTTAGTTTCCCCGAAAATTTTAAACCTCTGATTTCTTTAGCTTATATTATAGGAAAGTGAAACTTCGAGAAAATACAAGTATTGTAGTTGTAGTCACTCTCGAAGTCGTCATAGCGGATAAAAAGTGTCACAGTTCGTAGGGGAAAAAACTTGTCGGCCGACCGACAATATACATCTCACCGGCTTCAAACTTCTGCATTGATATAGTACACGAGAATCGAGCAAGAATACCGACACAAGCTGACCCGACACAGCAATATATTTACCCGTGTCTTCCTTGCTCCCTCGACGAGACGACTCCACCGAACAACCCCCTCTCTCTTTTACCCCCATACACTCTTCCTATCTCAGGCTCTTAACTCCCCTCTCTCTCCTCTCTTTCATCCCCCGTTTCTTTTGTTTCCTTTTCTCTTTTTTCTTCTTTTTTTTTCCTTTTCCTCTTTTCTTTCTTTTCCTTTCTTTCCTCTTCTCCCTCTTTTTCTTTTTTCTCTTTCTTTCTTCTCTTTTCTTTCCTTTCCTTTCCTTTCTTTTTCTTTCTTTCTTTTCTTTTCCTTTTCTCTTTCCTTTCCCTTTTTCTTTCCTTTCCCTTTCCCTCTCTTTTTTTTCCCTCCCCCTTTTCTCTTTTTCCCCGACGGCAGCGCAATTTTATCGACAATATCCTGAAAGGGGGGTGTCGCACCCCCACCCCACCTCCTTCCGAACGTTTTTTCTCTCTACGTCACTGACCCTGGAAGGTGAGCCCCCTGGAATTTTTGCCCCCCCCCCCCCAATTCCAAACTGCTTCCGGTGCGCCTGCCCTGGGCAGCATTCCAGCCAGGCGTTACATGACGCTTAAAAACTGTATGACCAACAATGACTGTCGCATCCTACCTGGTACCCATTTAAACACCGGGGTGGAGAGTAGCAAGTGCAGGTTAATATCTTGCCAAAGGATATTAGTGCCGGGTCGGGATACGAACCCTCGACCTTTTCATCTCCAAGTCAAGCAGGGGATGTCTCTATAAAATTATCAAAGATAGAAGGTATAATATACCTACTTAAAAACAAAGACAATTATTCAGGGCCTTGTGTCGTCCCTCCCCTCAGCTACGCCATAGCCGTGGGGGGTGTTTTACATCCAATATTTCCCTTTCCATATTATGAATAGCGACCCTCTGCTCCTATTATGAACAGAGACCCTCATTTCGTATTATGAATAAAGGTCCTTATAGTGACCCTCTTCTCCTATAATAAATAGCGGTCCTTGTGAATAGCGAGCAGACCCCCCCCCCCCCCCCCTCCCACACCAACATTCTGATAATGAATGAAACCACTCTGTAATCAAAACCAGTCCGTTTTATGTAAAACTTTTCCACCCCCATGCTTTATTTTGTTTTATTGTAATGGCAATCAGTCGAGAACTAATTTTTTTCATTCTCTGTTTTATTCTGTTTTTTAAATATATAATGTGAATAACAGTATCCCTCCCTTTCATTTCCCTCCCTTCTCTCTTCTTTATTTTTTTTGGCGGGGGGGGGTTCCCTCTTTTCTTCTTCTTCTTCTTCTTCCTCTTCTTTCTTTCCTTTTATATTCTCTTTCCCTTCTCTCTCTCTCTCTCTCATTTAATTTTTGGCGTGGGAGGGGGGGGGTGGGGGGGGGGGGGGGGAGGCAAGAGCCCTTCGCCCCAGTTTTCCTCTTTTATTCTTCTTCCTCTTCTTTCTTTACTTTTATATTCTCTTATCCTTCTCTCTCTCTCTCATTTAATTTGTGACGGGGGAGAGGCAAGAGCCCTTCACCCCCGTTTCCCTCTTTTATTCTTATTCTTCTTCCTCTTCGTTCTTTCCTATTATATTCTCTTCCCCTTTCCCTTTTTTCCTTCTCTCTGTCTCCCCCATCAACATAGTAATAACGAATAAGACCACTCTGTAATCAAGACCATTCCATTTTATTTGATACATTTTCGATATACTTAAATTGGCAACTATTTTCTTCTGTCCCACATCCTCATTACGGTAGATAACTTCACACAGGCGCGCGCCCGCACGCAATCCACCATCATATTATGCATTTGTATTGTGCAGCGGTTTGGCGTGAAACTTTTGAAAAAGTGCATACTAAAATCAATGTTTTTCCAAAAAATACTCCCCCAAATACAACAAAATTGACACAAAACAGGTAAGAACATAACGCCTTTTAAATCATTATCTTTATTTGGACATTTGATTATTTATTTACCGAAATTTGGGGTCTGTTTTAGTAGGCTATATTTTGGATACCTACTGAATTAGCGCCGGCAAATGACCCCCCCCCCTCCCCCCCCCCCAAAAAAAAAACGAGTGACTGACAATCACAATAAAAAAAGATAATCGAAGACGAAGCGATAATGATTAATCAACAGGGCATTTTTGCCCCAGTCTTAATTGGGCAAAATGGTCTATGCAATTGGATGGATAATCATTGATTAAAGCCCCACTGTCCTACTTGTAATGTTGTAGCTACTTGCTCCAGGCGCGGATCCACGGGGGGGGGGGGCGACGGGTCCGGCCCCCCCCCCCCCCCCCCCACTAAGCGAGATTTTGGTCGGCGCGATTTTCACATTTTAGGCCCCCCTACCGGCAAATCCTGGATCCGCCCCTGACTTGCTCCCTCTACAGGCGCTTACGCAGGGGGGAGGAGGGGGGGGGGGGGGGGTTTGGGGGGTTAACCCCCCCTTGAGTTTTTGTTATGTGTGTATTATATGTGTATTTTTTAACAAAACCCCCCCCCCCCCTTGAAAAAATATTGCGTACGCCACTGTTCCTCTATATAGAAAACTTCCCCAATCGGTGCCTTTTGGTCCCCCACCCTCTTTTTCTTATGTTAGTTGAGAGCTGAGTTAAAGAGATAGCCACCTGTCAGTGACCTCGTTATCGCTGTGTGGTCTTATCTCTTCTGGCCCAGTAGTGACGGTCTTTAAATGAAATACATACGCAGCTGTTATTACTTGCGAGCCTAAGCCCTCTATTGTCCTTTGAGGGTCAGTTCGTACGAGGATGTGATGTCTGTTTGAGTTTATCCTTTCTCGTTTTCGTGCCTGATGTCTATTTGCTTACCGTAAACCAAAACGCCCTCTGTTGTCCTTTGAGGGTCAGTTCGTAGATGATGTGATGTCTGTTTGAGTTTGTCCTTTCTCGTTTTCGTGCCTGATGTCTATTTGCTTACCGTAAACCAAAACGCCCTCTGTTGTCCTTTGAGGGTCAGTTCGTAGATGATGTGATGTCTGTTTGAGTTTGTCCTTTCTCGTTTTCGTGCCTGATGTCTATTTGCTTACCGTAAACCAAAACGCCCTCTGTTGTCTTTTGAGGGTCAGTTCGTAGATGATGTGATGTCATCGAAATCCAAGTAAGTAGAAGGATTTTCCGAGACCGCTGAATACACCAGTCTACAGTTGTGTGCGCCATTTTAAACAAAGCCAATGACCTAGAGGTCATGTATTTATGCGTAAATTAAGATTGCGCCCATGCAAATTATGATGATATCACTGCCTGCGCGCTGCGTTGTGCGCGCATATCATCATTTGCATGGGCGCAATCTTAATTTACGCATAAATACCAGAGGTCAGAGGTCAGTGGCCCCGGAACAGGGCCAATTTGGCCCTGTTCCGGGGCCACTGACCCGAGGTCAACTGTCTGCGCATGCGCACTGATACAACTGTAAACTGGTGTATTGCACCGCCGTGCGCCATCTTGGATAGAACGAGCGTTGTGAAAGCGAACTGCGACTAGTCTACGTGCTATGTGTGTATGCTCAACTTTCGTCTGCAAAATGCCATATTGTGCAGCTTTCAACTGCACCAGTCGCCTTAAAAGAGGCTCTGGAATAACCTTTCATAGGTAAGTGATCACTTCATTAAAAACATGGCAAAAATAAACAGTTTTGCATGATATAATCCGAACGCAGAAAGCCACAGTATGACTAAAGCGTGTATTTGTACTTCAGTCCCATCTATTCATTTCCATGTGTGTGAACTGTTTTCGCTCGAGCTCAATGACATCGGCTATGAACTATCAAAAATATTGAATTCCACAGAGCTGCAAAGTATTATAAACCGATAATATAAAATACATGATATCCAGAGAATACTGTACTGTTTGTTTTTTTTGGGGGGGGGGGATTTTATTGGGGCATAAGCAGGTCACTTTCTTTGTTTGGCTTGGTGAAACTTGGTTTAAGTTACTTTGAAGATAGAAATTTACTGGAATTTACACCTTAATTTGGGACATTTAAATTGTTGTAAAACAATTTTACTCATCAAAGTTGGTAATTTAAAAAAAAAATGCAAACCTGACAAACTCACCCTGGTTAGCAATGTCGTCTTTGTGTGTTGCCGCCAGTGCCGATGTACCCTCACGTTTATGCACGCATGTCCCTATGAGGCCAATATGTTTGACTCCATAGGTACTAGGAGTGGTGTGAACATGGTGAAACTTGAATTTGTTGAAACTGAAAGTGAACCTCTGAGTCTTTCAATTTTTCAGTGACAATCCATAGACACAAAAATTTGCTTGGATCATGTTCTCATGCGGAAGCGCTCCAAATCCGTATTCAATTTTTGAGAGTCATTTTGCCAGGAAGGGGTACCTACATATTATTGTGCATACATTTTTATTTTGAATGTGTGCTGTAGTGACCAAATGGGCAAAAATATCTGAGCTGGACAATAAAATTACAAAACTGTCTCCATGTGTTCTGATTTTGTTGCTAAAACCATACCCCAGTTTAATTAATATTTATCGGTTTAATTTTGTTTCTTTCATTCATTTCAATTATAGGTTTCCCAAACCTGGATCAGCCCTTCTGAAAGAATGGCTCGTCAAGATGAGAAGGGACAAGTGGATACCCAATACCTCAATTTCAAGGAAGTGCTGCTACTGTCAGATTCATACGAACAATCGACCGCCTCTTTGATGTTTTGAATTCACGCAACCCTAAAGCACGAGGTTACAAAGCACCGCTGAGGCAGTCGAATTATGATGTTTGGCATCCATTTCTTTCAGGTGCCTATGAGTATATTGCCACGCTAACTGATGCTGGCGGCAGGAAGATGTTCACCACGCCTAGAAAGACCGCTTTCATCGGCTTCTTAGCAGGCATAAAGAGTGCTCAGAGCATGTACGAGACGCTTGTTGGTGGTGATGCCCCCAAATTGAAGTATGTTCTGACCTACAAAATGAGCCAAGACCATCTAGAGCTCTTCTTCTGTGCAATGCGGTCTTCATTGGGGAGTAACAACAATCCAACAGCTCGGGAATTCTCAACCTCCTACTGGAAAATGCTTGTGAGACATGAAATTCAAGGAATTGGTGGAAATTGCGTAGCTCAAGACAGAACAAGCATTCTTCATGTTTCCAGTTGTACATCTAGTGTAGCTGTTGCTCCTCAGGAGGACGACATACTCTTAGTACGGAAA
Organism: Strongylocentrotus droebachiensis; assembly: GCA_035222895.1. Taxonomy (NCBI): domain Eukaryota; kingdom Metazoa; phylum Echinodermata; class Echinoidea; order Camarodonta; family Strongylocentrotidae; genus Strongylocentrotus; species Strongylocentrotus droebachiensis. Next base: position 51,511 of record JAVYIG010011517.1, on the reverse strand, counting down.
TACGGAGTCCAGCGAAGATAGATCATGACTACTTTGACATGCCCAATATAACTACTCTCTCATCATACAAGAGTTCTGCCATCAGTTATATCTCTGGTTATGTTGTCAAGATGACTAGGAGGTATGTTTCTTGTGAGGAATGTCTTACTGCTTTGACCACCGGAGAAGCTATCGAGGGCAGCTTCTTGGAGAAGAAGAACAGAGGTGGCTTAGTTAGACCTACTCCAGATGTGGTGAAAGTATTTGAAATGACAGAGAAATGTTTCCAACGCATGTTAATCATAACTAGAGGTGACCTTCCACAGGGAACTGGCCTCACCCATGCCATCTCATCTGCAGTGCTAGGCGAGATTGGGAACAAGGATATCTTCAATTCACTCTGTAATCATATGTTCGACTGTGAACCACACAACAATCATCTGTTCATCCTCATCAAGCGTATTGCTTCTTCATATGTAACAATCCGCATGCACCATCTTGCTCGTAGAATGAACGAAAAGCTCAGTGGACCACTAGTTAGAAAAAAAATTATCGAAATTAATCCTGTTCAAGCACCAATAGACTTTACATCAAATCCCGAGTAAATATACCATTACCCTGTCCAGGGACGTGATAGAGAAGGACTGGAATCAAGCCGCTCTCCTTTGACCCCATGCTCCAAGCCGCCGAAAAGTTATGCGCTAATCTGCTACTGCTGACCAGGTGGTGAGATAAAAGAGCGCATGAATTTCAGGATATAAAATTCCTACATCAGAAAATGGTATCACAGCAACTGTTCGCTGTCCCTTTCAATGATTTCTCATCCATTGTTGAATGTGTACAGAGTAGAACAAACGAACTCAAACTGGTGTAATTTCATCCTTTTTTTAACTTAACAAATACATAAAACACGCAATAACATGCATTAGCAAACTTAATGTTATAGAAGATTGTAAATCATGGATCAAATAACGGGACATTAAAACATGCACAAATTAGCGCATTATCCTAAGCTATTGAGTTTTTGTCAGGATGTAATTTTTCTTTTACCAACTCTGGCACACAAATTATAGGCAGGACGGAGTTCTAAATTTGGAAATGTGTTTGATGCACTATTCCCCATACAACCCCCATATTTTTTTTTTGATTTACACTGAAATTTTGCCAGTAATTTAATATTTTGTAATAAATGTAAAACTGGAGCCTGGCTTCCGAAAGTCCCCGCATTGGAAGCGCGGTTCGGAGCATGGAACTTCAAAGCCAAGTGGAATGTTACACATCCCATTGTTATGCTTTAGAACTCACGAATGCGTTGAATAAATTACAAGAGTTTCGCCGGCTTGATTCCAGTCCTTCTCTATCACGTCCCTGCCCTGTCTGTACAAATCAACAGAATACATGGGCAGATGGTTTGTCATTGTGAAAGTTACGACCTGTCAGCATACATAATAATAATAATAATAATGTCAATTTATAAAGCGCACATATCCATTCTTAAAGACTGCTCAAGGCGCTTTTGTACTACATCAGAATAATTATACAATATTAAAACTACGACATAATTATACACTATAAACACTACGACATAATTTTACAATATTAAAACTACGACATAAACAAATGGTGCTTAAGTTTCTTCTTAAATATTTCAACTGATGATGATTGTCTTATTTCTAATGGTAAAGTGTTCCATAGTTTGGGTGCAACGTTAGCAAAAGCCCTGTCCCCCCATTTGTTAATGGTTTTGGGTGTACATAACTGGAGCTGTGAACCTGAACGTAAATTCCGTTGTGGGGTGTACGGTTTCAAAATCTGATACAAGTAATGGGGTGAAGAATGAAGAAGTGTTTTGTAGGTAATGAGTAACAGCTTATACATAATTCTTTTTGAGACTGATAGCCAATGAAGTGATTTTAATATATCTGAGATACTGTCTGATCTACTGCGGAGAGTGACGAGCCGAGCTGCCATGTTTTGAACTCGTTGCAGACGGGATATTTGATTTTGAGGAAGGCCAGTATACAATGAATTACACATATCCAAACGACATGTAATAAAAGAATGAACAATCTGCTCAGTGGCTTTTTGATTCAGATATTTTCTGATCCTCCAAATATTGTGAATATGGAATGATGCTGAACTAACAACATTTGAAATCTGAGATTTCATGGTCATTCCAGCATCAAACAAAACTCCAAGATTACGAACCTGATTAACACATTTTATTTCTGAGTTGCCAATCGTGATCTTTTGTGCAGAAAATTTACTCAACTGCCTGGCAGATCCAATCAACATGCCAACTGTTCAGATTAAAGAGGAACATTCCTCTTTTTGGGAGAAGATAATTATCATTTTAATGCAGGTGTTCCTCTTCCTGTACAAATTTGTCTGTAGTATTGAATAGGAGAGTTAGGATTGTTCCTCTTTTTTTTTTAAATAGCATAATTGTACAGATTTCTGATTTTCAAATGTTGGCATGTATGCCTGTCAGTCATGGTAGTTAAAGAAGCTACCTGCATGAACCTTCCTACGTCCTCTAAAACTTACTCCTCAGATGAATATGTGTAGATTATGTAGTGATTTCATATGGCCTAGTAAAGCACAGCACTTGAAATACAAATCAAGAAAAAAAACACCAGGCAATATTTTGCAAAGCTCCCATTATTATGGTACATGTATATCTTTAAAGACATACATTTTGAAGTATTTGGGGATTTCTGCTGTAAAAGGGTAAACAATTGGTCAATCTTATTTATGTGTATTTTTTACATAATATTTCACCATTGATGAAATAAATATACTGATTCAAACATACTATTTGATCATACCTTCTCCTTCCCACTGAAATGACAGAATGTGCGCGACAGGATAATTTACGGTGTTTACCCCATTGGTCTATTTTGTGTTTTATACATCTAGGCTTACCCAGAGAGAAAGGAATTGTGTGATTCTATTATTGGCACTAGCCTGTCTTCTGTCTGACAGGTTTAGGTATAGTTTGAATCTGATTGCATAAATTAGATTTGAGATTAGAATTTGCGAAAGAGGCATCAAAGAAAGAAAAAACAACTGGATTATTGTCAACGTGTTTCAGGGAAAGGGATTTTCTTTAAATTTGTATTTTTAACTTGACTCTGATCACTTGTGCCTTCATATCCTATTGGTTGCACTTATGGTTACCAAAGCTATTCACAATTGTGCGTATGTTTCTTGATAATGAATAAAGTATTTGGTGTGTGTACATGTATGTGTGTACAAACAAATTGTTTCGTCAAATTAGATAAGGAAGTCACATATGTTGTATGAAAATCTGTATACAGAGGTTTACGGTATATGCAAACGATCCCTGTTTTGTTATAGAATATTGTCCAATGATTTTATTGTGCAATGTGCAGTGTCATCTATTCCACACTATTGAATTCAAACTGTAGTTGCAATGGTTGTATCCATGTTTACCAACTGAAAGAGCTTGAGCTAAATGAAAGTTGCAACTTTCATCTCTAGAGAGTAAAAATCTGTTTTAAAAGTTTTCACTGAAATCAGATGAATCCATACATTGCTTCATGAACAAACCAAAGAGAGAGAAATACTGATTCATACATGTATGTATTATATCTTGTTGATGTCTAGTTTATTAATGCAGAATGTTCAAGTTTTGAGTGCTAAAAAGGAGAAAATCTTGCCTTTTGTACATTGTAGTCAGTCAAATGCAAATGTACATGTGATTATTTCTCTGTGTGTTAAAATGAATAAGAAATGTGCCGGTACAAACATAATGCGCCATAATTGCTTGCTTGTAGGAAAGTTTTTTCCACACCACTGAGGATTTTTTTCTTCATATCCACCATTGCAATAGTTCATGGATGTTTTGATATATACTGTATACATACATTCATGTAATACATAGCGCAATGCCAAGGTTAACTTTTGCTGGTAGAGACAAAAACTTACCGGTAATAAAGATGAAAGTATTCACAATTATGTGGAAAGACATGTGAATAGTTGCCACAATGTGTCATTACTTAACACTTCTTAGATAAATCTTTAATATGCCTATATGGGATGAAAATGATATCTGGCAGCTAAATGGCAGCCTCCCAAGGGAAAGAAAAGAAATAATATTCAGTAGGCCTACTTCTGCAGTGCCAAGAAACAAAGGGAGAGAGAAAGAGAGAAGGGAGAGAGACAAAAAAAAAAGAGAGGGGTAGAGTGAAAGAAAAAGGGGGAGAGAAAGAGAGAAGGGGATAGAGAGAAAGAAAGGGAGAGTGAAAGAAAAAGAGAGGGAGAGAGAGAAGGGGATAGAGAGAAAGAGAGAGGGAGTAGAGATAGGGGTAGAGAGAAAGAAGGGGAGAGGGGGAGTGTGAAAGAAAAGGAGAGGGAGGGAGAGAAGGGGGAGTGGGATCGAAGAGAAACTTAAAGACTGAGAATTTACGAGTGTGTGTAAAGAGAAAGTGGGAGTGATTTATATAGATAGAGCCTAAATAATTTGATATATTCTTTCTATCACAGAAAGAGACAAAACTAGTCTAATACCACAAATGATATTTAAAAAATAGTGTAGCTCTTTTAGTCTTCATGCAAAAAAAAACCCCTAAATTTTCAACTCCCCTACTGTCCAAGCTGCCGCTCTTATTCCAATATTCAAGTCATCAAACATCTGTATGGGACTTGGAAAAGGGCATAAAAAATATATGTTAATATATTTTTCACCAAAACTAACAATAAAACCCTGGTTTCTGGACGTCCCTTCCTCCAATTGCAATAATCGCAATAGGAGCTTGTACACAATACGTATGCGCAGGCGATTTCTTGTACTACGCAAAATGGCGGCGGGCGCACTCGAGCGGTGCCATTGCGCTGCGTGAAACGTGAACGGACACAATCCTTCTACTTGGTTTGAGTTCGTTGTGTGATGTCTGTTTGAGTTTGTCCTTTCTCGTTTTCGTGCCTGATGTCTATTTGCTTACCGTAAACCAAAACGCCCTCTGTTGTCCTTTGAGGGTCAGTTCGTAGATGATGTGATGTCTGTTTGAGTTTGTCCTTTCTCGTTTTCGTGCCTGATGTCTATTTGCTTACCGTAAACCAAAACGCCCTCTGTTGTCCTTTGAGGGTCAGTTCGTAGATGATGTGATGTCTGTTTGAGTTTGTCCTTTCTCGTTTTCGTGCCTGATGTCTACACTATGAATATGACTGACAAAGAAAGCGGACAAAATATACAGTTCCTCAGGTAGACACAGGAACATTTCTTTACTGCTATTATGTAAAAATTTGTAGAACAGGTGTCCATGCATATTCACCTTTTTACATAATAGCAGTGAAGGGATGTTCCTTTGTCTACATGAGGAACTGTATATTTTGTCCGCTTTCTTTGTTCGTCATTTTCATAGTGCTATTTGCTTACCGTAAACCAAAACGCCCTCTGTTTCTTCTGACCTGTACTTTGTCTATTTTGCTCTGACCTTTGATTTATTCTTTGTTAATTGGTCCTTTCTTCTGGGTACTTTGTATATTTTGCTCTGTCCTTTGTTTTTTTGTATGCTTCTTTGTTTGTTTGTATGCATCTTTGTTTGTTTTTGTGACTGTTGATATTGGCCCCTTTGGCCGCCCATAGGTGGGAGACAGTCCGGGAATCGGTGAGTCATCAGTCACTTGTCACTTGTCACTGCCGGGATGCCGCGCGGAGAAGCTCCCCGATTTCGCCCAGTTTTGACCTTAACTCGACCGGTGATCGACGGGAAATCGACTGGGCACCGCACAGGCATCGCCGGGGCTCTACAGCCTGCTTGACTTCTTCAAAAATCGTTGGGCGATGTCTAAATTCCAGCAGCGACAGAGCAGGCTACAAATATCGGTCGATCGCCGCTTTATAGCTTGATGCCTTTGTCACATTTGCTCCCGCTTCACCCCTGGAGTATATTAAACATAAGGCTACCGTACGCCCGACGTATAGTCGCCGTGGAACCGCTCTTCGGCATGGCTACGGCGTGTCTTATGGCTATTTTTATTTATTTATTTATTTATATATTTGACATATTTATACAGGATAACAAAAAGAAACAATCGAATTATTATAGCAAAGCTATTTTTCATCGATGACCTTGTTAACATGATTAAACAATTCTAACCAGTGGGATTCTTTTTATTACATCAATCAAAATAATAAATGAGGCTTTTAATGGAAGAAAAAAAATATAAGGAGAAATTCGTTTGAAAGAAGTTAATGAATAACCAATCATATTTGTGAGTGAAAACATTTAATAGTAACAATGAAGACGGTTAGGAATCCCCATGGTTGGATTTCGATAATAAGTTCAAATACGAATACATCCATATAAATATTATACATAAAAAAAGCATCTACAATACAATATACAATAAATACATATATAAAAATATTACATAAAATGGCATCTAAAAAAAAAAATACAACTTCGATCAACGATCATCATGATTATTAAGTACGGCGGGCCAGAACATGTAGAACTGAATTTCTTATTTTAGAAGAATGTGCGTTTATAACTACTTTTGAACGAGGAAAGAGTATGTTTATTTTCATTTGGGAGAGAATTCCATGTTTTCGGGCCTGAATATCTAAAAGATTGCTTGAATAGTTCAGTATTAGGTTTTGCAAGACCACATTGAGTGAGTCAGAATTGCGAGTGTTGAAACCATGTCTATCACAGAACATTTCAATGTCATTACATAGTCTTACTGGAGCATTAGCATGTATTCATCGAAATATAAGCATATTAATAAAATAATCTCTTCTAGTTTCAGAATTTTGCCATTTCAAATCTTTAAATAGTTAAGAGACGCTGATTTCACGTGAACCAAAATTACTATACGAAGCTCTTCACTGTATGCGATGAATATAATCACGGTATTTTAGTGAACAGTTTCCCCACACTGACCATGCATAATCAATACATGGTTGAATGGTTGCTTTATATCAATTATTAAGTAAGGAGGTGTTTAGCGTGTTACTAATGCTTAGGTCACATTTTGCTCTACGGCTAGGATACGGCGGCCGTACGCCCCCGAAATCGAGAAATACCTGCGGCGGCCGCAGAGAATCTGCGATGGCCACAGGATCATCCTAGGGCGTATCCCTATCTTTACAGGCCGTACAAAACGCCGTGGGATTATAATGCGGAGTTAAAACTGTTTTCATTTCTAAGATCGCCGTAGCGATTAGACACGTCGTAGCCATGCTGTAGAGCGGTTCCATGACGACGTATGTCGGGCATACGGTAGCCTTACGTTTTATATACTCCAGGGATGAAGCGGTAACATCAGTCTGGCCGCACAGTCGCCGTATGGTCCCCCTTCGGCCGCCTTGCGGGCACCTTGCGGCTACCTTGCGTCTGCCTAAGTATTTGTCAAGAAGCTACGGCCCCCGCAAGGCGACCGTGCATCATGACTTCAAAGGCCGTACGGCAGTCGCAGATTTTCCCTAACATAATGTGACCGCTACCGTATGTGACCGTGGGAATGCTGCGGCGGTCGTATCTTTGCTATTGGCCGTAGATATTTTAGACCGCACGGCCGCCGCGGCAAATGTGACCGAGGCATTAATCTTCGTAATAAGAAAAGTTTTTTATGCAAGGCTTTTACACACTTTTTTGACATGTTAATGCCAGGTCAAATGACAATCAATATTGACACCTAGATATCTCGCCGAATCAACCTGTTTTTAGTTTGGTGCCATTTAAAAATACGTTTAGTTCATTTCGGTTGCAATTAGCTCTCGAGGATCATAACCATAACATGAGTTTTATCAATATTACTCTTTAATCTATTATTATTATTATACCATTTCTCTAATTCGTTGATGCAAATCGGTAATTTAGACTCAGCTTCATTCACAGTTTTACCAGTAGTATAAATTGTTACATCATCTGCAAAAATACTACATGAGCTAGCATTTAACAGGCGGCGAACCTAGAAATGAAAAATGTCAAAGATATGGATACGCCCTACGGTGACAGTGAGGCCACCGCAGATTCTCTGCGGCCGTCGCAAGTGTATCTCGATTTCGGAGGCGTAATTGCCACATTTGCCGCGGCGGCCGTGCGGTCTAAAATATCTACGGCCAATAGCAATTATAGGACCGCCGCAGCATTCCCACCGTCACATACGGTAGCGGTCACATATTGTTAGGGTAGCCGCACGGTGTATTTTGAATTAGTGGAGATAGAAAATCTGCGACTGTCGTACGGCCTTTGAAGTGATGACGCACGGTCGCCTTAGGCCGTCCCTCTGGCGGCCGTGGCTTTTTGACAACTACTAAGGCAGACGCAAGGTAGCCGCAAGGTGCCCGCTAAGCAAGCCGAAGGGGAACCATACGGAGTATATAAAAACGCAAGGCTACCGTACGCCTGACGTACAGTCGCCGTGGAACCGCTGTCCGGCATGGCTACGGCGTGTCTAATCGCTAAGGCGAACCTACAAGTGAAAACAGTTATAACTCCGCGTTATAATCCCACGGCGACCCGTACGGTCTGTAAAGATAGAGATACGCCCTAGGGTGACCCTGAGGCCAATGCAGATTCTCTGCGGCCGCCGCAAGTATGTCTCGATTTCTGAGGCGAACGGCCGCCGTATCCTAGCCGTAGAGCAAATGTGACCTAGGCATTAAGAACAGCTTTGTTCCACCGTAGAAATGCTACGTAGTGACCTAGGTTGAGTTTATCAACCGAGAAGCGTACGGCGTAATGTAACTCGCTGGGCTGGTAAGAAGGCCTCATAGAAAGGACAGGGCCAGCGTGAGTTGGAACTGTGTGCGGATCGTGGTTTAATTTGAAATAATTTTTTGTTTTTTGTTGACTATGACTAATATTATATTAAAATTAGATTGGAAAAAGAAAGAAAAAACAATAATTTTACCAAGACTTTAAAAGAAAGAGATGCGATGAAATTGGCAACAATAGTCAAATTTGACTAATAGCCATTATAATACCAAACGAACAACAACATATCTAGGAAAGTATACACGCGATCAACTCGAGTCTGCTGCTAATATGTGAAGTTTAATCTTTTTTTATTTTTTTTCCATAGAAACGTCTGGGTGGGCACTTTTCTACCAGCTGTATCGCCGATTTAAACTGCAACCAAGGAATAGTAAGCTGAGCACATACTGTTCCTCCTCCGCGCTTGAATTGACTTCTCTGAACAACAAAAATACAAAAGAGAAAGGAAAATTTTATCAAAATATATACTTAATAATTCATGGTGAATATTGTTGTAAATACTGTAAATTCAGGACGGGCAAATGAGCCAGGGAGGGGGAACTGTATTGCCATAACAACTTATGCAGGGACGTAGTGATACATTTTGCAATTTGGTGAAAGTTTGGCCATCCGCATATAATTATCTCTAAAATGATCCCATTTGATCACCGTGATCACGAAAGTTACTTGTCTCAGCAGTTAATAACATGTTTCTTTTGCGGGGTTCCTTCTGAAAACAAAATTGAAGTTTCAAAGCTATAACCAGGGAATGCTAGATGTTTATAGTCTCACTAGTCTGAGTGTGCTTGTTAATTGGACCACTATCCCATCCAACCGGACACTACTAAAACCGTCCACCCGAAGCCAACATCTCTTCCCCAGGCGCGGATCCAGGATTTCTTAGGGGCGAGGCCCAAATTTGAAATCAAATCGAAATTTAGTGTGCTGAAATTTGAAAATCGTGCCGGCCGATATTTCGCTCAACACCCCCCCCCCCCCCCATATGGAAACGTTTGCTTGGATTTGTCTCATAAACGAAGTTGACTACATACTGACTCCCACATGGTGTTGAATGCTCAGGGGTCACGGGCCACTGGCTTCATCGGGCAGGTAGTTCCATTATGTGAACGGGTAAATTAACTATTACAAAATGAGGGGACACATTACATTGTGCAATAGGGACACACATTGTTTTTATTGTGCAGAACATACTCTTGTATTGACTTACTTATTGAATGAAACTATAAAACCAAAATGCATTTTGTATTCTAACAATAAATTGGAGTACAAAGAATAATAACAGGTGAATGAAATGCAGAAACACCACAAACACCTGGGAAGGAAGCAGTCATAAATTTGAATACATATAGTTGATAAACGACTCCGCATGGACGAAACCATAAAACCAAAATGTAATTCGGGTTCTGGCAATTGGAGTACAAAGAATGTAGTAGTAGTAGTAGTAGTAGAATGGTTTTTATTAGACAACTTCAAAATGGTAGCCCGAAAGCTAAATTACATTGCAAGTTTTACATATATTAAAAAGCATTTCAACAAACATAATAGACAAGTACACAGTCGGGTAAAATCATTACTAATTACGTATTCCCTACTTGCAAACAAATTGATGATACAAATAAAATAGATTCGGCATTATTATTATTTCTGTAATCATTGTTAAGTGAGGAATATTCATATTTTAAATATAAATTGAGGCTGATTAATTGAGTTATAGCAAGTAAGTACTGAAGATTTGTTTAGTTTCGAACCGTAATGTACAGAGAATGTCTATAAAGCCACACTATATATAAGGATTTATCATAAAAACATGATTAAACAATTATCGAAAGGGAGACAAAAGGTCAGGGAGAGAACGATGTAGAGAGAGAGTTAAGTTAGAAAGAGAAATAGGAAGACATGCAGAAGATGGGAGAGGGAGAGAGAGATAGGGAGGGAGTGGAATGAGAAGAATGGAACAGTTGGAACTGTGAAGACAAGGAGGAGCAGAATGATGATGAAAGTAAGACGACAAGGAAAAGGCGATTAGAAAGAAATTACAAAGTAAATATCAAAGTTTCCCTTACAGAGAAAAACAGTACAATTTACCAATTATACATTTCTAAGATAATAACAGAATATATGCGTAAAAACTTTAAATAATACATAGAATGTACATGGGAACGTGCGTAACTATAAGAGAGATATTCACTATTTAATCAGTTTGACAGTTAAAAACACAAGTTTATCCATTCATTACAATGTGGTTTACATGCACTAATCTTTATGAATTGATGGGTATAAAGTTGAGCAGTATTAAAAGCTACAAAAGGCATACGATTTAAATAAGAGATGTGGAATCGGGCAGGAGTCGGGGGAATTTATGCGGTGTTGAGTAACCTGGTGAGATATGGGACTGGGCTTTTCCTGTAAAGTTCTGTTTTGGACTTAGGTTCTATACAGATACGTGATTTCCGTGTGTTTCTTGTGCTGGCGTTTAGTTTAAACCAGTCTGATTGGTCGGATTTTAGTGCTTTCAGGGCAAACTTGAGACATAGCTCTTCTCGGCGAGCATGGAGAGTTTGAAGCTTGGTTATCATGATTGATAGGGCATTTGAATAGGATATGTAATCTCTACCTAGTATAATTCTTAATGCCCGTTTTTGAACATTTTCTATCTTGTTGGACTGGGCGATAGTCAATGCTCCGTTCCATGCAGGGCAGGCATACTCGAGGAGTGGTCTTACGAATCCTATGTAAACTGTAACGAGGTCGTTGGTGGGGGGATAGAAGGCTTTCAGGGATCTTAACATGAAAATGCGGCGGTTAGCACGAGAAACCGTATCCGAAACCTGTACATTCCACTTCAAGGTGTCTTCAATGGTTACTCCAAGGATTTTCACACTGCTAACCTCGTTCAGGGGGACATTATCAATAAGTACTCCTAGTGGGGGTAGTTGGACTTTACTGAATGATAGCAGGTGAATGAAATGCTTCAACAACACAAACACCTGGGAAGTAAGCATCCATAAATTTGAATAATTTAGTTGATAAACGACTCCGTGGACGTTTGGTGGAGCAGAAAGCAGTGGATTTCTTAACAACACGAACCCATTTTTACAGAATGTCGGAACGTAAATTAAATTTGGCGCGGTTGGAAAATGCATCTTTCTAACCTGCGACTTTAATGGTACGATCCAGAGTTTTTCGGAACTAGAGATAGATGCCATGTGTTGCGTCTGGCCAGATGAAAGGGGCTAACTGTAGATTTATACATGTTGTGGTGCATCCGGGGGGGGGGGGTGGAAGCATGATGGGTATAGACATGTGCAAATCCTATTATGCATGGATATCCCAACAATAATGAAAATTGTAAATAACTTCGTAGGGCGCTTCGGTTTTTTTGTTACGTGTTGGAATTGTGCTTATTTGATGTGCGATAATGTGGTGGAGAAACGTTTACAGTGCACTCTCGTTATAAAGAACACCGATATAACAAAATTTCATTATAAAGAAGTAAAATCTCTGGTCCCATATGTGGGATTCCCTTTGTATTCTAGTGTTTTTGCAACCCTGATACATGTATAAAGAAATTTGATTATAAAGAAATTTCATGGGTCCCGAGGACTTCTTTATAATGAGAGTGCACTGTACATGGTGTTCTAGAGGTGAAGGATATGCAGGATGTTAAGAATGTGGATAAGATATCCCTCCCCGCCCGTGGCAGTGACCAATAAAAGACAATGACACCATGGACCGTGTGTTGAGTGGTCTGACATAAGTGTAACGTTTATATTTAGGAAAAGTCTGTTGACCTCCAAAGTATATACAGTATTTAAGATAATTACTATTTTTTTTTATCAATGATGGTCCAAACGTGAAGCATTGGTGGAGGAGTACATGTATGGGCCAGGAGGAAGTACACTCCCTTGACAATGGCGATTCCCTCATTCACATATGATGTATGTCATCACTCTCAAGTGAAGCAAGTATTGGAACAAGGGAACAACCTCTCGAGAAGAGTATAGGGGGAAGTGTCGTGGCAGTATTGGAATGCCCTTACAGGTACACTCCCCTCAAGAAGTTGTTCCCTCATTCACTTACAGTGCACTCTCGTTATAAGGAACACTGATATAACAAAATTTCATTTTAAAGAAGTAAAATCTCTGGTCCCATATCTTGGATTTTCTTTGTATTCTATTGTTTTGGCAGCCCTGATATAAAGAAATTTCGTTATAAAGAAACAATTTCATGGGTCCCAATGACTTCTTTATAACGAGACGACCAAGATGTGACTTTTGCTTTGGACTACCATCCCCCTGTTCATGAGGAAAATTATGAACAACCGAAGATTTGGGGGTATGAGTTACAGGTTAATGCTAGTGTTGGACAATAATTAAAAGATTAAGGTGTTAGCAAAATCAACAGGTACAATTACTTTGGCTACATGCAGTGTTTGTTGAAGGCATGCTGAAGGGATTTTAATGTAGGCCTACTGGTACATGTCTTGAACTGTTTTGATGTTTTGATGCACATAATTTTGTATAATGTTCCTGTGCTTGGAGGATGACTGTTGTTGATGAAGGATTCTGGTGGTGAGAGGATGCATTACCCATACGGGGAATACATCCTCTCACCTACTGATTTTGATGTTGGAAGTGAATGTTGGGATAGTGTCTGTACTCACATTGGCTGGAGTTGTTCATGGGTGAAATTGTCCGAAGTCCTCCCAAATTAGATTTGGGTAGCGTAGACGCATGCGGTTGAAGACTATCCCAATAAACAAAACACTAAAAAGTAACCTCTTTTGGGAGTGTATTTTAAGTGATTTTAAAGTATGGTGCCTTTTGAACTAGATTTAAACGTTAACGAAACGTGCCTTCATTTAAACAAAAAAGGTACTCCTGTTCACGTTTTCATCTAACCTAAAAACCACCAATTTATCACGCGACTGGAGTAACGTGATTCCACTTACCTCTGTAAATCAAGTGTTTATGACCAAAAAACCACTTGACCAAGCAACGAGTTTTTTGTCCGTTAACCGATGGTGGTGATAAATACGTAATTATTTGGTCTTGTAAGCACCTTTATCGATTGGTTTCACAGGTTATCCAAGGTTGATGGTAATAATCACGTTACTTACACCGGCTAATCGTCTTATTGTTCTGTCCGTGAATCTCTGGTTATATTAAATTAGTAATTCTGAGGTGTCTTACAAACCTCTTTTAATGGTTTCAAAGTTACCATACATTTCTTGGTTATGATCACGTTGCTCACGCTGATTACTAATCTAAGCTGTGAATACGTGATATTTAGGTGTGAAAATAAGTAATTATTAGGTGTCTTAAAACACCTTTTTAAATGGAGGTCAAAGTTGCCATAAGTTCCGCGGTGATGATCTCGTGACTCAAACGGATTATTAATCTAAGCTGGGCATACTTGACTTTTAGGTGTGGAAAAATGAGTAATTATTAGGTGTCTTAAAACACCTTTTTAAATGGTTTCAAAGTTACCATAACTTTCTTGGTGATGATCACGTAGTTAAAACTGATTACTAATCTAAGCTGTGAATCCGTGATATTTAAGTGTGAAAATTAGTAATTATTAGGTGTCTTAAAACACCTATTTAAATGGGAGTCAAAGTTGCCAGCAGTTCTGCGGTGATGATCTTGTGACTCAAACGGATTATTAATCTAAGCTGGGCATACGTGACTTGTAGGTGTGAAAAATTAGTAATTATTAGGTGTCTTAAAATACCTTTTTAAATGGTTTCAAAGTTACCATAACTTTCTTGGTGATGATCACGTAGTTAAAACTGATTACTAATCTAAGCTGTGAATCCGTGATATTTAGGTGAGAAAATTAGTAATTATTAGGTGTCTTAAAACACCTATTTAAATGGGAGTCAAAGTTGCCAGCAGTTCTGCGGTGATGATCTTGTGACTCAAACGGATTATTAATCTAAGCTGGGCATACGTGACTTTTAGGTGTGAAAAATTAGTAATTATTAGGTGTCTTAAAACACCTTTTTAAATGGTTTCAAAGTTACCATAACTTTCTTGGTGATAATCACGTAGTTAAAACTGACTACTAATCTAAGCTGTGAATCCGTGATATTTAGGTGTGAAAAATTAGTAATTATTAGGTGTCTTAAAACACCTATTTACATGGTAGTCAAAGTTGCCAGCAATTCCGCGGTGATGATCTCGTGACTCAAACGGATTACTAATCTAAGCTGGGCATACGTGTTTTCCAGGTGTGAAAATGAGTTATTATTGGGTGTCTTGATGGTTTCACAGTTACCATTTAAGTTCCGTGGTGATAATCCCGTGACTGTTGGAATATTTCTATGTTCACCAGCTGATAAATGACTGTTGGCATTTTTTAATTCCACCAGTTGATAACTGGAGTGTGCATATTTCCAGTTGCACCAGTTGATGACTGACTGTTGGCATATTTCCAGTTGAACCAGCTGACACCAATTAATTTGCATATTGAATATGGGGTGCGTGCAGATCTATGTTTTTTAGACAATTTATTTGAATTAACAGCATATTTCTTAATTACTGATGATTTAGTTATGTGCAATTCATTTCGAAAATACTACATATATAAATTACCAGTTATTAGGACATTTCGCTACTTCGTATGAATTACATTTAGTTAAACATGAATAAGGGAAACATTAACTATGAACTAAATAATTTCAATAAAATACAAGTATATGAAAAAATTTCGATTAATTAAGTTATGTAAGTCTACTTATTACCAATGCCTTTACATTGGAAATAAAGACGTACCAGTATTGAAGTGTTGTTGCTGTTAAACTGGTTGGAAGTTTTACCAAATGGTTTTAATGGATCAGCTAGACCAGTTGAATTCTAACTGGCCTGGATCAACTGGATCATTTAGCCCATTTCAATTTCCACGGTTACCAGTTGGCATTAACTGGTTCATCAACTGGACCAGTTGTAACTAGCTTTCTCTTCTGGCATGTTTGCATCCCCCCCCCCCCCCCAATCTCCTCTAATCCCAAACTGCTTCCGGCGCGCCTGGACGTAATTATGGAAGATCCAAGACACGATGTTCAGAAACGGGATGAGAACGTCATTATTTTGGTTCATTTATTGTGTAACATTTGCGTTATTATTGGGTTGAACGCGGGTTACGGTAACATATTTCCTCTTCGATGTAAATTTCACGTGAATGAAGAACATGATTCATCTCAAGTCAGCCTCGTAATATTCACGTGAATTTCACGTAGATATTTTGACTAAAACTATCACTAACGCTTCACGTGTTTCTGTGACGCGATAATTTCGTTTATGAAGATGTAATTTCATAACCAAACAAACACGGGAGCATTAGGTTTACAAACCATGGTCTCCAAGGTAGGGATAATCACGTTATTATAATGGTGATATTGCAGTGACAATTGCGTGATTTAGTGTACGTGTGTTTCAAGTTACCTAGTGCAATAAACGTATTAACACATTTACGTAAATGTCCGGTGTTTGTAGAACGTAACTCTCCTCAAGTCGATACCTTGATATTGACGTGATTTTCACGTGATTTTGTTTATTGGGATCACATGAACATAACAAATGATCTTCCATGGAAAACATTTACCAAAATTTTATATTTAATTGTAAAGTGTCAGTACAAGGTGGCAGATTTACAATGTATTCCACACACAAAAAAGACAATCGGCATGGTCCTTGTCACATACTCTGAGAAACTATAGCGACATATTGCTGAAAGTGGAAAGGATATAGGGAAGATGACTATGAGTGTACCACTGGTAGTCATGATGAGAGCAATTTATACTAAGAATCACTGATTGCTATGTGCACTCAAGTAGCCAGCAGTAACTTTTGAGATGTTGGTATTACACAATGTGTGTTATGGGTAGTTGGATTTTTTTCTTTTAAAGTCTACAAAATTATGAGAACCTTAAATAATTTTTAATTGGTAAAATGACCTTTTAAAGGAAAATGCAAGATTTTGCAACCAATGACAACAAAGCATGCCAAGTGAGTGTGTTGTTTGTAACATATTTTTTCATATGCTCTGGCCTACAACAAATTTGTCAGAGGTGCAGAGGTAAATTTATGGTGAAATACATAGTCTTACATGTATAATAGCCCCAAAGGTGAAAGTGATTTCACACGCCCTAATATTTGTTAATACACATCCATTTTTCACAAAATTATACCTATTAGGTGACAAAAAAAATGGCGGTCAAACCTTCTAGGGAGGGTCGGTCAGTCAGCATTTTTTATTGTGTTTTTTACATTTAATTTTTCGATTAAAAAACATGGAAATTATTTGTTCTCAGCTTCTCGCTCACTCACTGCACTCGCAACTTTTCATCCAATTTTTTTGTCAAAATGGCTGATTTTCCTTGTTTCCAACAAAATTTACAATGATAAAATATAGACCTAAACACCTCAAAATAACAGTAAAATACAAAGACTGACAAATGGAGGAATGAGCCGGAGAGCCAGTAAGGCCCGAAAGTAGCCCACACCTTTACAAAAATATGTATACAATGCATGATATACACAGAAAAAAGAAACAATTAACAAAAGTTGAACGCGTAAAAAAGACTCTGACAAAAACCATTACGGCAAGACAAATGTGGACATGCTCTAAAGAAATTACTCATAATTACTAATCAGCTAACGTTTAAGTAGGTTTCGAAAGTGTTTTGTATTTTTTGATTCTTTGATTAGTTTAGGGAGTGAATTCGAAAGGATTAGGCCGGCTGCTTGTATACCATGATCAGAGAAAGCTTTCTTATTGAGTGTATGAGAAAGATCATTAATTTGTGTTGTTTAGTAATGGTAAGTATCAGAGCGCCTTTTGAAGTAGTCTTTGAAAGACACTGGTAAATTATTAATATAGAATGTATGCATAAATACGCCAAGTTCAAGAGTATACATGTCTATTACAGTATCGTGCATGCGCATTCAGTTTCAGCAGTTCCCTACGAAGAAGAAGTGTTCAAGCGATGCCCGTTATGGACAGAAATTGCTTGAAAACACTGACATCGTAAGTAAAAAATGGTTGTATATGTAAATGTTCATTAATATCGTGTTAAGATCTCGGTGAGCACAAACATGGAGAGCTCCTAGTCAGGAATCCGCCTGACAAGCAATAGTTCATTTCCTGCCCGGTTGACGTGAATTCACGCGCATGAAAATATGCTGGTAATGATGTCTGTCCTTTGTATGAGGGGACTGACCTAACAACACCTCAAGGAAATTTTGGACGGTAATAGGGTGGGGACTTGAGTAACCGGACACTTAATTTTGTGCGTTTTTTCAGAATATGTTGCCAAAACACATAATTGAGTAACCGGACACTTAATTTTGTGCGTTTTTTCACAATATGTTGCCAAAAAACGTAATTTCCAAATAATCAGCATTAGAATTTCCATGCAAAATCAGGATTTATGCGAAGAAAAATAACAGCTGCGTCACCGGGTGTCTGTTTGCAACTGCGCGCGATGTTTCGCCGACGCGTATTGCGCCGTTCTAATGCGCGGTGTCCGGGTACTCAACCCGTCCGGAAATACAACCTCTCATGATACCGATTTTGTGAGCACGAAAAAGAAGACTACGACAAGGTTAGGGTCATTATGAACAGCGATATAAACAAACTGGTAGGTTGATACGGAGTGCCATTCCAGGGAATAAAAATACAGAAGTTTCTTTTTTTATCATAAACCTACTCGTAGATTTCATGTTTTGATCGACAAATTGAGGACCTGAAATAATTGTGGACGGTAATGGTAATAGGGCCCCCGTCATACGAGATGAACACGTATGCCCACGCATGGTATTACCGGACACTATTGAATTACCGGACGCGCGTTCTACGCGCGGGACTACACGTATCGAATGTGCAAGTCGAGTGGGGTGATCAAGAAATGTATGACGCATCGTAAGAACACCAAAAAAAATTAGAAAATTTACACATCTAACTTAGCCTAACGTATGAGTGACAAATACATGCCTTTTTCATGAAATAATCCAATTTTCCTAATGCCCGTGCAAAGTGAATGGCTGTCAAGTTTGTTTTGAGAATGTCATTTTGCTATTTGTTTTCCGTGCATTTTCTTCTCGCGCGACTCGCGACTTTTGCGTTTCGCCATAGACATAACACGGTGTCCGGCAATACAGGTCGATTTTCAGCGCCGCCAAATAAGAATCATAACATGTGCAGGGACTAGATCTACGTGGGTACACTTTCCCATGACCATGTGCATGGCATTTTAATTTTAAGCGCCAACATGCTAAATAATCTGGTCAAGTTCACGCGATTTCTACATTTACACTTTTGCGTAGCGAATAATGATTCGAGTAGTGTAAAATCTAAACAGTTAAAAAGTTACTCGCTCAAAATCGCTCAAATTTTGTATCAATTTGAAGAAAAAAATTCACATTTTCACTTACCCATCATTGATGCCATTTGCCTCATGATCATCTTGAACTTTCAACTTTGTTTGGGTGACATTTCCGAGCATCCGAATGCTTCCGAAGACGTTGCTTCCAAGACCTATGATGCCGAAGATGACGTTCTGTGTGACGTCACAGGTCTACTAAATAAAATAATAAAATTCACTTTTTGGCTCAGATATATACTGTTTCGTATGTTTTTCAGCGTTTTAACCCTCTTGAAACCATTCTAAGGCTTTCCATGCGATACAATGTCAAAATGTTGGCTACAACATACATATCTGGGGCATTTTAGGTCATTACCTGGTATTTTACTACGAAAGTAATTGAGAGTGTTCCGTTAAAGCCCTAGTCGTGTGGTGCGCCACCTACCGGTGGTTCCGGGAACATTGCGTCCAGTTAATTAAAACAGTAAAATGGCTCTCATTTTAAAATTACTCATTAAATAAAACCCAAAACTTCAGTGATATCAGACAAAATATGTTATATCTTACTAATAATTAAAAAAGATGTATAAACATTTTGAAAGTGTAGCATTTTACGATAAAAGACACCGATTTAGCGAAGATGACGTCATTTGACCTGTTTATGTGCGCTTGCATCAGGGAATTCAAGGTCAAAAGGTAAATTCAGACGCTGATAAGTTATTGGTCAAGCCTTTTTGTTTCCTTTATTCCGACAAAATTATACAATCAATCAAAACAAGTTAATACCAGAAGAAAGCTAACGATTAGTATTTTCATTAACCGCTTGCCCCAAAGTCGCTTGACCACAGTGAAACGAGTGAGAGCTTGCGAAAGCGGCCAAATTGTGATTGAAACTCGCTATTTTCTCTTCTCCAACGCAAAAAGAGACGACATTGTGCTGGATAAATATATTTATTCCGACAAAAGTACAGAAAATTTGCATATGGTATTTTTATATTATACTTTATGAAATGTTACCCGAGTGACTTCCGGACACCCCAATGCTGGAAAGAAACGCACATTTGAGAAAAATTCACCTTTTCATGGAAAATGCTTATTTGTTCTTTGCACGCAAGTCAGATTAAGCGGATGATAAAACGTTTCCATATGCCCCCCCCCCCACCCCCGCCCCTCCCTTGAGCAAAAACAAGGTAATTTCTGGTCACAATCTTTTTTTTTACCTTTTTTTGGGGGGCCCGTCTTTTTTCCTTTTTTTCCAGAGGGGGGGGGGGATGGGCAAGGCCCATTCGGCCCCCCTGGATCAGCGCCTGCCCTTTCCAACATTGTGTAATCATCACTTTCACCATCAACATATTCCGCCTGACTACCATTACCGCCATCACCATCCTCGACCACCACTACCACTTCCATCCACCCAAACTTTAACCAAGACCCAATAACCAATGTTTGATCTATTTTTTAGTAAAAATGACATTTCCATATGCTTTGTACACAAATCACAAAAATGAGCGATTTTCGGGCTGACATGCAAAGACAAAAGGTCACGTGACCTTGTAACTGTAGGTCCGATTTTCAATTTTTTTTTTTAAAGATGCGCAAGACTCGAAAGAAAAAATAATGCCCCCCCGGCCTTATTAGGGTTAAGGGCGTAGGTCCCCTAGTTGATAAGCATAGTTAGTGGCGGATCCAGGGGGGGGGGCGGGGGGCCCGGACCCCCCCCCCCCCCCAGGAAAAAACGTGTAACAACACGTTAATTTACCTTTTTGGGGAGATGCCCCCCCCCCCTTGAGCGCCAGGGGGGGGGGGGTGCAAATGTTCACATTTTCGAGGGCCAAAAAAAAATGTGCTCACTAACCCCCTCCCCCCCCCCCCCCCCTCCCCCACTGAGCGAATTTTCGACCGACGCGATTTTCAAATTTTCGGGAGCACAAACAAAATTAGTGCTCACTACCCCTCCCACTCCCCCCCCCCTTCCCCCCTCCCCCCTCCCTCCCCTTCAAACTGAGCGCATTTTTGGCCCCCCCCCCCCCACCCCTAAGAAATCCTGGATCCGCGCCTGAGCATATAGTAGCATACACATGCTTTAGCAGTCACGCAAAACAAACACTGGCACTTTATTATACAATAAAATCTGAGAATGTATACTATTATCTAGATCGATTAGGCATAAATCATTGTCCAAATAATTCCATAAACTGAGGTAAAAAAAATATATTCCAACTTTATGAGCAACAGTGTACTCGACAAATTCAGATTATTGCTGCATAAATAGTTGTCTAGCTAATAAAACCATTCTTTAAATTGAATTGAATTGAATCGAGTCATTGCGACTAATCGACCTCTCTATAATATACACCTATATCCCTGCACCTACCATTCTGTTGATATCTCCAATGCACACCCACTCCTTGTTCTTGCCAATTGCCCATTTGGAGTGATCCACAGTTACCTTGTACTCTGGTACGTAGGGGAATCCCATAGACTTCACATTCTCAACGCGGTACTTGCCGATGCAGCAGGATCGTAACTCAGGCGTACGCAGCCACGACTCTACATAAAAATCATCTCCAAGGGACGGTGCTACCAAGTACCAATAGAGATCTGGAGGGGGTGGGTGTTCATAAAGAAGAAACTAAATTAAAGGGCACTTCTAGAGTAGGTGACACCCTCAAGGCCCTGCTGAAAAGCAGCTTCTAGCTGATAGCAGGCTTTTAACCGTGATTAAATAAAATAAAATACAAATACAAAAAATAACTTAATCAATATCCCGATCGAGCTTTATTGGTTCCTATATCTTTCGATAGAAATGGGAATGATTGAGCTATAGCGTTCTTGTGTTCGCATCCCGCTCAATTAAATCCCCACTCCCAGCACCGGCAATCTCCGGTTTGTCTTTTTGTGATTGCACTTTTCTCTGTCTCTTTAAAGGTATAGACCGGTTTCGTTCATGCGGTTGCATTGTGAAAGAAACGTTGTGGAATCGATCAGAAAAGGTTGATTATTTAGCATATAAGTATTGGTGTGTACTGCAAGGTTCTTGAATCATCAAAATGATTTTTAAAAAATTGGCCCAGTCTTGGTAAAGTTACAAGCACTGCACAGAGAAAGATGTATATTGGACTACCCTATATCTATCCAGTCCGGATAGATATAATAATTTACCGAATATGTCAATTGTGGGCGGTTTCCCGGCAAAATTTGTATCATCACGTATTAGTCAAAACATATTCTTTCAACATGATTGGTAATAAGAGC
This sequence comes from Strongylocentrotus droebachiensis, assembly GCA_035222895.1. NCBI lineage: Eukaryota > Metazoa > Echinodermata > Echinoidea > Camarodonta > Strongylocentrotidae > Strongylocentrotus > Strongylocentrotus droebachiensis. Next base: position 29,161 of record JAVYIG010011517.1, on the reverse strand, counting down.
TTCCATTTAATTTTTTGAGAGGGGGCGTTTCCAAAAGTGGTCTCTCTTTGCATGTCTCTATACATCCGACTGCCCCTCTCGCTTGACATGGATGTGGTCTCTGGATATATTTATCACTTAACATTGGTCTCGGCCCTCCCAAATGTATTTAAAAAATCTCTTTTCACGGAGAGAACAGCGAATATGGATCATTTTGTTACTTCACTTTATTATCAATCGTCATTATTTACCTTCTTTAGGTTTATAATATCTTCAACATTTACCTTGTCCAAAATCTGATGATTTGGCAAAGCTGGTGAAGGATTGTCCAGCAAGAGAAGTCAGCAAAACCGTGCTGTCCCGTGGAGGTTTTTTGATTGATTTACTCTTCGACAATTTCACAAAATCAGAGAATTTCCACCAATATGAGAGTGGAATATTCCAATCATAAGCACTGGCGTCGTTGTAGAGGAGTTGTTTTCCTGCGTGCAAATTAAGAAATAAAATTTGTTAAACGTGATTATATAGTGGAGTACAATCAGGGAGGTGAGATTTTAACGGGGTGAGGTGGATGTGAGATTAATGTTGTCCATAGAGGCATGCTAATTAATACAGTCCGTGCAAGCTAGGATCGGGACCATGCCCTACCGGCCCCTGTACCTAATTCATACTTGTCCATGCATGAAAATTGTTTCGATTAAACTAATACGTGCAGTACGCTGCTCGACATAAAACATGTACTTTATATGAACCTTGTTACAACGGTGTTGACACTAGCTCTCTTTTATGATAATCATTACCACTGTACACAAGTCATGTATAATCTGTCTTTGTTTGATTGTAATTCAGTCCTCTAATATACAAAGCCCTATAGCGACCATTTATTATTTAAACCCTTGTGTTTAACGTAGCCATACATAAATACTTAAAGGGATAGTTGGGTTTTGTTGCAGAGGACGGTACACAAAATAGTTATTTGTGAGATAATGAACAACTGAGTGTCAAATTTGAAAGAATATATACAGTTTAAATTACAAAATCATCTTTGTTTGATCAAAACCGAGTTAGAGCCGGCTGAAAAATCCATGAATATAAACCATTTCTAATTTTTGTGGTGCCCCACAAATATTCGGTATTTGTGAACCAGCCGTTGAAGAACGAGATAGCGCCTTTTACGTTTTATTTCAGCCAATGCCAATATTGGCTTTTTCGTGTTGGTTATAATACGCACAACCAGCCGGCCCGTGTATTGTTATTATTAAATAATTAAGTAACGGTCACCGTATATTTTTGAGAGTGAAGCTGAATTGGTATGATCGTATTCAATCTAAATTCACACTTTTGGGGGTCTAAAATTACCTTCATAGCAATTTAAGGTTCTAAAAGGGCACTATAAATGTCATAAATAAGAATAAGAGCAATAATCAAGCGCTTTGAAGGCATTTGCGGTATTAAAAAACGAATTCATGCAACTATCCCTTTCCTCGCGACCTATTATTGTTGTTGAAGTGGCCGGTCTTTCAGTTGACCACGCAAAATGAATTATAGTGCATAATTTTGATAGCTTGTTACTCACATTGCTCCGTTTAGTCTCATTTCACAACGCCCCCTATCGTCAGAGTCAGCAGCCTAACATGTTAGCCTAAGGACGTTTTTAAAAAAAAATCGCTAAAAATTTATTTTTTGTTTAAACGAAAAGCACATCCACCCCGACGTACGTTATCACTAGCTCTTTCATTGGCCTTCATGTCTCATTGACTTCTGAAAGTTCACCCACCGTAATTTTTCAAAATAGGTTGCAAGCTCGCCATTGCCTATAATACACATGTGAAACAAGTCGAACTTTGGACTCAGTCTGCCAAGCGATTGTTAGATTATAGGTCAAGCACACGAAGGATAAGAAGCATGAATTATCATAGATCACTTCTGCTTGGTTCATTATGTCCATTCCATCCAACCTCCCACCGTAATTTTTCCATTTAGTAATTAAAAGCAACAATTTTCCCGAGGTAAGCAAAAACATGAATATTCATGACACACCATGGACTTTTCGGTTATTAACAGAGGGGTGCAATCGGTCATCACGTCAAACTCCCCTAATTGCCACCAAGTATTTCATATCATTATATAGTTTGGTATGTTTCTTTTACTCACTCATGAATTATTAAATATCAATGATGGTTTAAATATGGTGGCCCTGAAGGGACATCGCGAATAGACTAAATCGTGAACTTTTCACGATAAAGTTCACGATATCGTGAATTTTATCGCCAATTTTTCACGACGAAATTCACGATATCGTCAACTTCGTCGTGAAAAATTGGCGATAAAATTCACGATATCGTGTACTCTATCGTGTACTCTCCTGGCGTAAACAAAAGTGACCAGCCATAGCTAGCTTGCCTTGATTGAAGACGATTATTATGACGAGACGTTTTTACGATGATTTCTGTGAAAATGGTAGGTTTAACTTCATATTATGCTCTAGATCTATTTGTATTTTATGTTTGACAAAATAGGGATAAAAGTAATTGCACAGCGGAAAAATTACCCCGTAGAGTATGCAATTAATGGTCTAGACTAGATGCACTCAATGCATTTTCCCATACATTCATTTCCATGTTTTAATATCTATTGAGTAATGTAATAGATCTAGATGATAGATCTAGGCCTACTTTTATTAGTAGGCCTACGTACTAGCACACTCAATTTCTCAAACTGAGTCAACAAAGACTGACAGAGTCCATTGCAATAGCACACTCGTAATCGTCGACTAGACGCAAACTGAGCTGAGCTGAGCCGAGCTGATTCAATTCGATGTAGGCAAGCACCAGATCTTAGTTAGATCTACAAATCATGATAGATCTATCACTTAAATCCAAGGCAAGGGATCGTTTAACAATGTTAAGTCTGACTCTGAGATGCAATCATGCATGGCCCTAGATCTACGTGTTATTTATAACTATATGTCTGTGATACAGTGTAATAATATCATTATTTTATGACATGATTAGGGGCGCTGGTCCGAGAATGAGGATCGTCTGCATAAACAAGGATATCCTAGTCATAAAAACGGACAAATTGCGTTCGCGAACGTCTTTTTTTCATCGGCACTCTGCGGGTTTCAGGGCATGCAAAAAACAGATTCCTTGTAAGAAAATAACACCAGTCTCCTTGGCGTTTGTTCAGAAACGTATCTAAAATTTGACCCGTAACTCCGGCGTGGAGATACCCTACTATAACAGTCTAGACCCAAAATGAAGTAGATCTAAATATTCATTAAATGTCCAAATAAAAATCATGAGTTAAAAGTTGTTATGTTTATTACCTGTTTCGTGTCAATTTTTTTGTTATTTTTGGAGTATTTTTCGGAAAAACAATGATATTAGTATACACTTTTTCTCAGGTTTCACGGCAAACCGCTGCACAATACAAGTGCATTTTGATGGTGAGTTGTGGCCCGGCACATGCCTTTGTGAAGTTATCTCCCGTAATGAGGATCCGAGACATTACTTCACACAGGTGCGCATCCGCCCGCAACCTACCATCGGTTGGTACTTGTATTGTGCAGCGGTTTGCCATGAAAAAGTGTAGGTATACTGATATCATCGTTTTTCCGAAAAATACTCCAAAAATAACAAGAAAATTGACACGAAACAGGTAATAAACATAACAAATTTTCAACTCATGATTTTTATTTGGACATTTAAAGAATATTTACTTCATTTTGGGTATGTTTTAGGAGGGTATCTCCATGCCAGAGTTACGTTCAAATTTTGGATAGGTTTCTAAACAAGCGCCATCTTCTTTTATGGGTTGTCCGTCTTCTCGAGGATTTATATTATTATGTGAAAGTCTCTGTACAAACTTAGGTCAATGTAAAATGCATCAATAAAAACATCGCGGAATCCGTTTTTGACATCACCAACGCGTGGATTGGAAATTGGAAACGTCTGCGAAAATGCAGATGATCCTTATTCTTGTACCAGCTTCCCTACTGAATATGGTAACCTCGCTCGTGTGATTATCTTACAAAAAATCATCTCTTGGAGTAAAAAAAAAAATGTTTTGATGTTTTTCTTTTTGTTTTATAATGTGCAAAGTTTATCACTAGATGTTGTTTGCATATGTTTCTTTTATTATTCATTCAACAGATTACCTGGTTGGCATTCATGCAAGCAAGCCCTACAACTTGTAGTACAACTGCCATGTATCAACACTCCATACAAACCAGCTCAGGATGATGGGAACTAAGCTGAATGTATCCTTATTGAGTGTATGCGTTGAAATGATAACAAAATAAAAATTATCTTAGATAATGATGGGTTATAGATTGCTAAGCTGCTGTTACAGACACTGATGTTGTTTCCCTTCATATCCCTCGCATTCCCTTCTCTTTAAGGCCCTTTTACACTTTCACGGATCGCATCACGGATCATCCCGGATCGTCGCTCCAGGATCATCCGTGTTATCTCCGGCATTACCGTGTATACACCGGGGAGGCATCCGGCGTGATCCTTGGCGTACCGGCATATCTGGGGAAAAAATTAAACTTGCTTAATTTTTCATCCCGGAGTTCACGGATGAAACAATCCGTCCTCTTCCCTGTAGGCACCGTGTACCTCCGTGTAGCCGCCGAATACATCCGGGACAGTCCGTGTAGACACCGGGAGGTCCGTATTAACACCGGTTTCATCCGGGTTTGAAATTCCGTATATCAAATGAGCGCCTACAAGCTCAAGTCACGCGTCAACATTCCGGAGATATCCAAATAGACAACGTACACCTCCGTGTAAGGACCGTAAAAGTACCCAGTAGCCTCCGTGCTCTTCCTTGAAATCCTTGTTAGCTCCGTATGCGTTTCCGGCGTGGTCCGCGTTGCTACTTTGTCTGTCCGTGGAGACACCGTACTTGCCCGTGTATACACCTAGTTCGGAACGTATCCACACCGGCATCGAGAAGAAATCGTGGTGTCGCACGCCGGAACACCCCGGATTAAGATCCGGGATGATCCGTGATGCGATCCGTGAAAGTGTAAAAGGGCCTATAACAACCCCTGGGGGCTGGCCTAATATGTTGTTTTCTTTATGAAGGAGTGTTACTACAGTCGAACGGCTTGTAATACTTGCTAAAAACCTAGTTGATACATACGATAATATAGTTGGGAGAATTCCGGAATTAATCAGATAATTTTTTTCAAATTTTGATCATTAATGATAGCCTGTTTTCACTCAAACTTTCAGATTATCTTTAAATGTATATCGAGCATTGAAATCACTACCTTATCACCATTTTCTCTCATCTGAACAATGTTAACAAGAACCTTAAATGAAGCTTGCACAAGAAATACTTTTATTTGTAAAGGTATGAACTAGAAATGTCCAATAGACACCAGTCTAAATATAAAAAGGACTACTTTATTTTTAAGACCTTTAAGATTTTTCAATGGAGAATTGGGCAGTTACCCTTTTTGTTTAAAAATTGAAATGCAGTGTACATACCACATGTATGCTCATCTAAAGGTCTGTTAAAATGAGATCTGCTTACTATTCATAAGGACCGCTATTCATAAGGACCACTATTCATAATTTGAGAAAAGGGTCATTATTCATTAGGGTCATTATTCATACATGTAAGAACCGCTTTTCATAATCGAAGAAGGGGGTCGCTATTCATAAAGGAGAAGAGGGTGGCTATTCATAATACGAGAAGGGGGTCACTATTCATAATACGAGAAGAGGGTGGCTATTCATAATACAATAAGAGGGTCGCTATTCATAATACAGAAAGGGTCGCTATTCATAGAAATTAAATAAGCAAACAAAATTATATTAAAGGTAATACAAAGTTTTGGTATGGGGTCATGAATTTGGTTCAAATGAACATATTGGAAGCATATGCAATCCTACAGTATTCAGTGATCGTTGTCGCGGTTGATCTCAAGTTTACAAATTACAATAGGTAAATAGGGGTTCTAGGACAATTACCCCCTGGGCAATCACCCCCCGGAAAATTACCCCCCGGAAAACTACCCCCAAAGGACAATTACCCCCCGGCAAATTACCCCCCGGAGAATTACCCCCCGAGGACAATAACCCCCTAAGGACAATTACCCCCCGGAAAATTACCCCCCGGAGAATTACCCCCCGAGGACAATTACCCCCCAAGGACAATTACCCCCCGGAAAATTACCCCCCGGAGAATTACCCCCCGAGGACAATTACCCCCCGAGGACAATTACCCCCCAAGGACAATTACCCCCCGGAAAACTACCCCCCGAGGAAAATTACCCCCCGAGGACAACTACCCCCCGAGGACAATTACCCCCCGAAAAACTACCCCCCCGAGGACAACTACCCCCCTTGGAAAATTACCCCCCGAGGACAACTACCCCCTTGGAAAATTACCCCCGAGGACAATTACCCGCCCCGTGGATAACTAATGTACCCCCGAGGACAACTACCCCCACCCCCTTGAGGACAATCAGGATTCAATAGCAAAAGACGATCTGACACATTGAGAGATGTTGTGAAGGCTACGAGCCCATACAATCCCGTGCATGAACCCACATTCGTTCAAATACTTACGCGTGATCATCCTCATTACTACACATTTTCCTTTAACTATAATGTATGCAACACCTGGTAGTTGCTGTTTTCTACGAAGAATGTAAGTTTTAGGGAATTGTCCAGCGCGTCTCAAAATGCATAAAAATGCATCTTGAGCAGCGTTATTTCAACTTTTTGTTAGACACAGTGCCCTCTTAAATGAAAACTATTTATTTTGCATCACTCTGGCACTCGTCAAGTGCTATGTACACCCGTATGGGCACATTTGATTCTTGAATTATCGAGCGACCAAGAAAAAAAAAGGACAAGATTTTTTTTAAATGGTAAAACATAATGTTATAATCAACACACTAGAAAAGATTTAAGATACTGTATGCGGGCACCTCGCCGCCGAATGTACACGAATATAAAGTGATATATTCGGTCATGACCTTGACACAGGAATATAAGGATATTCGGGCCTCTCGTTGCCTTGATTTATCATGTTTATAAATATAATGAGAGTGTGGTAACAATTTAATTTCGAAATAAAAGATATATATTCGCAAAATATTGTCAGCGAGCGAGGAAGAAAGACATTTTATTATTTTTGTTACATTTTTTTTCTCATGAAAATAAATACTCTTACCGTTTCTGATATTTTTGTCCTCACAAAATCAACGTTTTCCAAAAAAATGTTGTTATGTAACTAACATTCTCTTGCGGCACCCTAGTTGAAAAACGCTGCTGTGGAATTACAAAATCATTGAGATGAATGTACCAAAGAGCGGATACTTATTTTCTTTTAATATGGCACCGTGCATACCATATATTTAACTTGACTGCAATTTTTATTTAAAAATAAATTACAGTACAAGAAAACATATTTTAGTTCACCATGACAACAGAAATATATATATATATATATATATATATTTATACATTACATTACATCTATCAACATGAAGAAAACCTTAATTTTGGAATAGATCCCATAGGGCCCATTATACATACAAAGACAAATATACGATCAGCTGATAAGAAAATTTACAGAGGATGCATAAATAATGAAATCTTACATCCTAATTTCTTTGTTGTGCCATTTTAGGGGAGACTGGCTGTAACGCCTACTCATCTGCGCGCAATGTATTGTTAAATTTCTAAGAAATGTAAATTCCGTACTTTGATTTGATACATGCGTCTTCTGGCAATTTACTTTGATTCAATACATGTGGCATATTAAGTCAAACTTCACAAGGATTGAATGGAGGTAGTGGATGTTTCTAGCTTTCACCAATTAAAAATTAGAAAATTATGATTTGTTGAAGGTGCAAACACAAATATGCAACTCCGTGACGTGTCTTGTGAGCTCCCCGCCTATTTGCACTGTAGTACTAGAAAACTCTTCCTTAACAATTTTTTTCTCATACATTCACATAAAATATAATTAAATATAATAATTGCAAATATGTTTATACACAACCCCTGTACGAAACAAATCTATTCCGTCATAAATAAATTAAAATCCTCGGAGGTAATTGTCCTCGGGGGGTAGTTGTCCTCGGGGGGGTAATTTTCCGGGGGGCAATTTTCCGGGGGGTAATTGTCCTCGGGGGGTAATTGTCCTCGGGGGGTAGTTGTCCTCGGGGGGTAATTGTCCTCGGGGGGTAGTTGTCCTCGGGGGGTAATTCTCCGGGGGGTAATTTTCCGGGGGGTAATTGTCCTTGGGGGGTAATTGTCCTCGGGGAGTAATTCTCCGGGGGGTAATTTTCCGGGGGGTAATTGTCCTTAGGGGGTAATTGTCCTTGGGGGGTAATTCTCCGGGGGGTAAATTTCCAGGGGGTAATTGTCCGTGGGGGTAGTTTTCCGGGGGGTAATTTTCCGGGGGGTGATTGCCCAGGGGGTAATTGTCCTGATACGGTAAATAGGATTATATGTGTGTTGAGTTGTACTGTATTTTTTGTCACCACAGGAGCGGGGCAGATTCATAAGCTACATGAAGGTAATGGGGATGTCTCTATATAATCATCAAAGATAAAAGGTACAATATACTTTTTAAAAAGACATACCGGTAATACAGGGTACGCCATCGTTCGCGTAACGCCTAACGGTCTCAATATCATATCTTAATGGCTTAAAATCTTGAAAATCTGACTTCCTTACTTATATGGAAAATATATCTTGCTATATTGTGTATAATTTATGAAAAGATGGTATATAACCAGGCGCGGATCCAGGGGGGGGGGGCCAGCGGGCCTTGCCCCCCCCCCCCCCCCTGCAAAAAAGAGAGAGAGAGAGAGAAGGAAAAGAAGGGAAAGAGGGGAGAAAGGGAAAGAAAGAAGAGGAAGAAGAGTTGCAATTTTCCCGCCAACAAGTTGTAGTTCGGGGGGCAAAAAGCCCTTGCCTCCCCCATTCCCCCGCCCCCCCCAAAAAAAAAAACGGGGGGGGGGAAGGAAGGGAAAGGGAAATAGGAGAGCTAAAATTCATGCGTTTGTTGGAAAATGGCAAATTCATGAAAAAAGAAAGAAAGAATAGTGACCTGCCTTAGTCACAAAATAATAAGGTGTCAAAATTTGCTCATCTGACCTTTATTAAATGCCTAAAACCCCTGAGCTTTGGGGGCTCCACCCATTGACCCCACCAGGGGCCCTAAGGCGGGCCCCTGCATGCTTATGTGACCGTTATAAAATGCCTAAAACCCCTGAACTTCTGGAGGCTCCGTCCCGTGGACCCCACGCCAATTCATGTCCTGCCAGTGTCACAAATAAGGTATCAAAATATGCTCATCTGACCGTAATTTATTGCCCAAAACCTCTGAGCTTCTGGGGGCTCCGCCCCTGGACCCCACGCCAATTCGTGACCTGTCAGTGGGCCGTATTATGAATAGCGACCCTCTTCCCGTATTATGAATAGCAACCTTCTTCCCGTATTATGAACAGCGATCCTCATTCCGCATTATGAATCGAGCGAGGTTACCATTTCTATAATATTGGCATCAAGAGAACTGTATTGGTTATATTGGTATGCTTACGAGTCTTAATGTTCTTTTAATCAGGAACAATGTCACAGACCTAAATGTCTGACCTTTGAAATATTTCAAGTCATACATATTTTCAAGTCATTGTAAATGTGCAATTCATTTGATTTTTACCCCAAAAGTGTTCTGCAATACTTCACTTTATGTGTAAACCATTAGTAGGATCTTAACACATGAGTAACTAGTATATCAAAGCTAACCACTTGATATAATAGATGCGAAAACAGTTATTTAGTGTATATGTGGATGCTTTTCTAAGTTTTAAGACAAATTGTTTTGCTCCTTGATTTCACAAATTCTATAATGCACAGTACTTTACCAGATTGCCTCTTACGGTAGCAGGGTATTCATGGAGCATTATCGAGATGGCATCAGGAAGAGAGGTATGAACTATGAAACAATTTTTTTTTATACGTAATGTTTTTGTATTTGTTCTAATTGTATTCATGGATGTACCTAACCCGAAATATAAATCTTTCAAAAACCTGGAACATTTCTTAATAACATAAAACCAACCCTCATGTATCATTGCTTTGAATGGCATGCTCATAAAATATCTGATAATGCTATTGCATAATTTTAAATCAACTGTTGGGGGCTCCTGTTTATGTATCATTATATGATTGTTTTGCACATGTAAGCGTTGCTGGGTGGAATATTATTATAGTATATGTTTAATTGTATTTAGGGTTTAAACTGTGATATATTTATCTTTCCCTTTATAGTGTTCGGCAGGTGAAGCGCATTTGTAGAAGCCTCAGACATCAACGCCACTGCCCAGAATCATCTGAGAAAAGGACATTGCCTGAGCTATTTGTCCGATGCCCTCTCGCCTTATCCTTGCTGATCACACTGTCCAACACTGCAATGTCATCAAGCTGCTCTGAGTGTTTATGCAGTCCAATCTCAAATGGGACACTCATGATTCTACTTCTACTTCTATGGTGATACTCATCAACGCCTGATCAGCATCTAGATGAGGGTAAAGCATAGAGTTGTTATAATTATACAGCTCTATGCGGTACAGTTCCTGAACAGGGAACTAAATTGTTTCAAGAGCCACCTTGAACTGCTCCAAAGAGGGCAGTTCAACGATGATTTGAGGTAGCTCGTCCCAGTCCTTAAGTGTCCTGGGGAAATAACTAAATTTGTAAGAGTCCATTGAAGAGCCTAGTCTCATATATCGTTGTTGTTGACTCCTCCTTGTAGTGCGCTGCCTCAGTTTGATGTACTCCGATATTGGTATCGCAATTTTGTTATTTGCTATCTTGTAGAACATTGACAAACGTGCCCGTTTTCTTCTTTCTTCAAGTGTTGGGAGATTAAGTTGTTCTCGCATGGATGTTACACTGGCATCACGCTGGTAGTTTCCACAAATGAAACGAATGATTGATTTGATGTATTTGTCCACAATGTGGAACTATGCTTCCCACCAGCATTACAATAATACGAGAAACAGAGTACAATAATATGAAACATGCAAAACAATTAAGCAAACAATTTCAGAACAGAAAAGATCTCGTCATTTTTTGTAATATGCAATTTGTACTACAAATTCAATTTTAGGAATGCAAATTGCTGTTTGCCTTACCAAAATTATGTCCTTGTAATGCCCTTATTTAACTGTTAAGCAGCTCAATAAATAGTGTACATTCAGAGCTTCTTATTTAAGGTATTACAAAGTTTTGGTATGGGGTCATGAATTTGGTTCAAATAAACATATTGGAAGCATATACTATCCTACAATATTCAGTGAACGTTGTCGCGGTTGAATCGATTCTAAAGTTATGAAATTGTAAATAATTTACTTTTTATGTTGTATAACTCCCTCTCAAGGTCAATATATTAATTAAGCTATAAAACAATGTTTCTTGACTAAAATCGACCAATTAGCTATTCCGGTTTGGAAATTATATATCACAACTACATATTCTAAGATTTTCATGGTCGCAGTTACCATTGTACGGCCGTAGGCGCTATTTGAAATTTATCGAAATTTTCCGGGAGCACCGGTCAATTTTTATATTCAATTTTTCTCGAAAACAAAAATGTTTTAGGGGCTAAATTTGATAGTGCTTATAATACATCCACATGGGCATCCAAATATATCAAAATTGTAAAGAATCACTATCCACCCAATTTTCAAAATTCCCCAAACTTTGTATTACCTTTAAAGGTACTATGTCCCATTTGCAGGCCAAAACAAATAAAAAGGTTAAATTCCAACGGCATTTGAAAGATAATACTAATTTAAAATTGCCCTAAAGAAAGTGGGGCTTGAAAAAGTCTTCAAATGGGCCAATAAGTAACAGTCTTGATTTTCAGACCATCCCAATAAACAAAATCACGTGAAAATCACGTCAATATCAAGGTATCGACTTGAGGAGAGTTACGTTCTTCAAACACCGGACATTTACGTAAATGTGTTAATACGTTTATTGCACTAGGTCACCTAAAACACACGTTCACTAAATCACGCAATTGTCACTGCAATATCACCATTATAATAACGTGATTATCCCTACCTTGGAGACCATGGTTTGTAAACCTAATACTCCCGTGTTTGTTTAGTTATGGCATTACATCTTCATAAACGAAATTATCGCGTCACAGAAACACGTGAAGCGTTAGTAATAGTTTTAGTCAAAATATCTGCGTGAAATTCACGTGAATATTACAAGGCTGACTTGAGATAAATCATGTTCTTCATTCACGCGAAATTTACGTCGAAGAGGAAATATGTTACTGTAACCCGCGTTCAATTTACACAATAAATGAACCAAAGTAATGACGTTCTCATCCCGTTTCTGACCATCGTGTCTTGGATCTTCCATAATTACGTCCAGGCGCGCCGGAAGCAGTTTGGGATAAGAGGGGGTGGGGGGGGGGGTGGGTGCAAACATCCCAAAAGAGAAAGCTAGTTGCAACTGGTCCAGTTGATGAACCAGTTAATGCCAACTGGTAACCCTGGAAATTGAAATGGGCTAAATGTTCCAGTTGATCCAGGCCAGTTAGAATTCAACTGGTCTAGCTGAGCCATTAGAACCATTTGGTAAATATTCCAAGTTGAACGGCAACAGCACTTCAATACTGGTACGTCTGTATTTCCAATGTAAAGGCATTGGTAATTAGTAGACTTTCATAATTTAATTAATCGAATTTTTTTCATATACTTGTATTTTATTGAAATTATTTTAGTTCAGTTAATGTTTCCCTTATTCATGTTGAACTAATATACGAAGTAGCGAAATGTCCTAATAACTGGTAATTTATACGAAGTAGTATTTTCGAAATGAATTTCATATAACTAAATCATCAGTAATTTAGAAATATGCTGTAAATTCAGATAAATTGTTTAAAAAACATAGATCTGCACGCACCCTATATTCAACATGCAAATTAATTGGTGTCAGCTGGTTCAACTAGAAATATGCCAACAGTCAGTCATCAACTGGTGCAATTTGAAATATGCACACAGATCAGTTATCAACTGGTGCAATGAAAATATGCCAACAGTCAGTTATCAACTGGTAAACATAGAAATATGCCAACAGTCACGGGATTATCACCACGGAACTTAAAAGGTAACTGTGAACCCATCAAGACACCTAAGAATAACTCAATTTCACACCTAGAAAACACGGAATACCCAGCTTATATTAATAATCCGTTTGAGTCACGAGATCATCACCGCGGAACTGCTGGCAACTTTGACTACCATTTAAATAGGTGTTTTAAGACACCTAATAATGACTAATTTTTCACACCTAAAAGTTACGTATGCCCAGCTTAGATTAATAATCCGTTTGAGTCACGAGATCATCACCGCGGAACTGCTGGCAACATTGACTACCATTTAAATAGGTGTTTTAAGACACCTAATAATTACTATTTTTTCACACCTAAATATTACGGATTCACAGCTTAGATTAGTAATCAGCTTGAGCCACGTGATCATAACCAAGAAATTTATGGTAACTTTGAAACCATTTAAAGGGATCCGGTAACTTTGTCTCAGATTCTGAAAACATATTCTGGATTTAGCTCATGATGCAATGATAATTATAAACCTTTAGGTCAGTCAGGAACCCCGTGAGTTTTACAAGCCGATCGCCTGTCTGATTATCAAGATATTTATGATTGGGATTACAAATTTTGAAAACCGTTCGCCTGACGGTTTTCATAACACTACAGTCTATTGGGGAAAACGAGTATGGTAAAACCGGTCACTCAAAGATTTTTACTTTTTTGAGGCACTTCTTGATCATTTTGAAGCGCAATTTTTGAAGGACTTCAATATTACATCATATCACAGACACTGATAACACGTAGGGCCGTGTATCTCAGATTTAACATTTTTAAACGATCCCTTTAAAGAAGTGTGTAAGACACCTCAGAATTACTTATTTTTCACACTTAAAATTCACGTATGCCCAGCTTAGATTAATAATCCGTTTGAGTCACGAGATCATCACCGCGGAACTTATGGAAACTTTTACTACCATTTAAAAAGGTGTTTTAAGACACCTAATAATTACTAATTTTCACACCTAAATATCACGTATTCACAGCTTAGATTAGTAATCAGCTTGAGCCACGTGATCATAACCAAGAAATTTATGGTAACTTTGAAACCATTTAAAGAAGTGTGTAAGACACCTCAGAATTACTAATTTAATATACCAGAGATTAACGGACAGAACAATACGACGATTAGCCGGTGTAAGTAACGTGATTATTACCATCAACCTTGGATAACCTGTGAAACCAATCGATAAAGGTGCTTACAAGACCAAATAATTACGTATTTATCACCACCATCGGTTAACGGACAAAAAACTCGTTGCTTGGTCAAGTGGTTATTTGGTCATAAACACTTGATTTACAGAGGTAAGTGGAATCACGTTACTCCAGTCGCGTGATAAATTGGTGGTATTTAGGTTAGATGAAAACGTGAACAGGAGTACCTTTTTTGTTTAAATGAAGGCACGTGTCGATAACGTTTAAATCTAGTTCAAAAGGCACTATACTTTAAAATCACTTAAAATACACTCCCAAAAGACGTTACTTTTTGGTGTTCTGTTTATTGGGATTGTACCAAATGGTCATATTGTTTCATGCTGCGCAAAGATTCAATCAGTTTAATTTTGGCCATCACAAGAAGTGGGTTATTGATGTAGACAAATGCTCATGTACCCTTTACAGCTCATTTCATGTATGATATTACCAGAGAAGAAAAAAAAAGCCAGTCAGTCACTCAATAGTGTCTGACAGTGAAGTCTAGCAAGTAAACGGGTTTCCTTGCATAATTTGAATATTAGGACACTGCTAACGTTTATATTTTACAGAGAGGAAATACATGACATATTCATAATTCCTGCAAAGTTCTACAGAATTTGAGGTAGGCTGCAAAAGGGACATAGTACCTTTAATATGATTTTTTTTTTTTTTTTTTTTTTTTTTTTTGGGGGGGGGGGGTCTTTAGTAAAGATTTACTTTACTTTTATACCTCTGGCACATATTACAGCAGGAAGCATTAAGGTTAATTGTTCAATTTTTCTTTGAAAAAATACACAACAGAATTTAATCAAATTTGGCAGGGATCATTCATGAGAAATGATAGGTTGTTAGGTACCTTGCCCCTCAACGGAACCCCCGAAAATGTCCATACATGTATATAGCAATTTCTTTACTTTGATTCTAAAACTTAATGCTGGCACTCAATAAAATTTGACATTTGAGAGGGGATCTGAATTTGTTTGCATTTATTACCTTGCCCCTCATGAGGACTCAGGGGCAGTGCTCCCCTAAGGGTCTCAATTGTGGAAAATTATTACTTTTAGGTCTCTTGTACGTAGTGTTGCCAGATGTTTATGCATGAGGGGGGGGGGGTATATTAAAAAAACAATCATCTGTGGTACATTTTCGATGTAGTTACTCAAGGCACAAGTGATAATATAGTAATATAGTATAGTAATTGATGTGGCCACTAATTTTACAGGCTCTGTTAAATACAAGGTCCATTGATCTCTCGTTATACATGTATGTTGTAATGAAGGTATTGAAATGATATTGATACGCAATTATGGTTTAAGGGGAAAAAATATTTGCATTCATTCCAAAGTTTTCTCTCCACTATTTATAATGTAAATTGTTTAGCAATTGTTCAGCTCTCACATTGCTGAAGCAAATGGTCATTTGATGCCATATAAGATACTCATATGTTTGCAATTTTCCATTCTCAAATGAGCAGGGGCGGCGATCCCTTGGGGACGAGAGGGGACACGTCCCCCCCTGAAAAATTGAAAAAGTGAGAAAAAAAGTGTATAGCAAATACTGACTAAAGACTGCAACTAACTTTTAGGCTCCCTCGCCTTGGCGTAATGATGATGGCGGGGGGGGGGGGGGGGCTTGGGGGCAGTTGCCCCCCTAATAAAATTCAAACATGATTTATTTCTAACTCGATACCAGTGATTTACAAATGTTGCTGAAATGGCATTGTTTTTCCCCCGAGCTTCCGGGGGGTCTGCCCTCTGGACCCCACCAGGGGCTCTAAGACGAGCCCCTGGATGCTCATCTGACCGTTATTAAATGCCTAAAACCCCTGAGCTTCATGGGCCTACGCCCCTGGACCACACGCCAATTTACGCTCCACTTACTATGCTCGCTTTGCTCTACCTAATAAAATACTTTAGCCTCCCCCTTTATGAAAAACGTTCCCCGAGGCCTGCATGTATAATGTTAGAGTGGGGATGCAGATTTTTTTCTCCCCCCCCCCAACGTTTTTGTTCAATATACGCCACTTCTCCCCCGTCCCTCGCATTTCGCCCCACCCCCCCCCCCCGGTCATGAAAAGAAATCGCCGCCCCTGCAAATAAGCATTACCGCCAATTATGTTATTAAATGTACTTCTTCTGTTTTGTCTTTCACACTGAATAGATGGGCGTTTTAAGCACATTTTTGAAATGTTCTTGAAAATCTATTACAAAAGCTGTGTGTATCAACTACAGATCTATTATCCTATGTTCATACTTGTTTATGTACAGTTTATATTAAAATAACCTAACAAATGTTACCATAATCATGTTTGGTGTTGGTTATTACTTCATGTGTCAACAAACACTACACGTTTCAAGTATAATCAGTTTTTGAGAGGTTTCAAGAAATGTAAAGTGTTAGCAGCCCAAATTTTGTGGCAAAAATTAACACACATTTGTGCAAATATTTTCAAAACAAATATGTTTGAAGATGAATATTGACGACAGAATGCCCTATTTGAGTTTACTGTTGTAGGCAGAAAACCCCAATTTCAGTTTCTTAAATTTTGCAGCAGTTTTTGTTTCAATATCACTTTATTAACAATCATGATTATAGTACATACACTTGTATAGATACTACAAGTAGACAAGAGAAGAAGCCCAGGTCATGTTTTATTATTAACAATGCAGGGCTAATACTTCATATTATTCATAATGGAATTTGTGATGCATAATGTAGACAAATATTAACAGACACGTTTAACATATCGTCTGTTTGGGGTCACAAGGGCCCTGACTCCATGTCAAAGTAATACAGATCAATGCCACTGTGGCTCCAAACAGACAATGTTACATGCATTCAAAATGAATAAATAGAATTTAGAAATAATATATGTGACTGATATGTGTAAATTACATTATAGAGAGAGAAAACAAATTGATTTTATCTGAACTCTACATTCATACAAAAGCTGTAGAACAAGTATGAATGATGAATTAAGCATAACAACGGGACCAAGAGGAATGATAGGAAGCAGAAGGAGAAGAAGAAAAAAAAGAATGAGAGAGGAAAAGGGATAGGAGAAGAAAGAGAAGAAGAAAAATAGACAGAAAGAGAATAAAAAGTAGGAAGAAAAGAGAAGAAAGAGAATAAAAAGAAGGGAGAAAAGAGAAGAAAGGAAGAAAAGGAGGGGATCAAGAAACAGGAAGAAAAGGAGTAAGAATGTCAGTGGAATATGCATTTATTATGACTTCAGAAGGCTGTGGCTCTCCCAACATGGCTTATCCTTAGAGCAGTATATTGAAAAGGAAGAAGTTACTGCAATCTTTGATACGGTGTAAAATACGTTCATAAATTATACAGACGTGTCCTTGTAACAAACACAATCAAACAAGATCAAATAATTGGATCAAATTACCATAAAAAATGAGTGCTTCAGAGCATGTTTGTGGCTTTTTGAAATGATGTTGCTGCATATAGAGTTTTGGCAAGAACTGGATTAGGAGTTGAATGATCATGATCGATGATCGTAACTTGGTCAACATCCCAATTAATTCCTAATTTAATTCTTCCTTTTCTTTCTACTGTGATTCACAAGAGACCAGACAGCTATAATAAAAAATAGTGGACACAAGATATATCATTTAAACCATGAGCGTTTATTCAAATCCGTGCTAAAATCTAGCCGGGAAATATTTCAATAACAGTCACATGTTAACAATTAAGGTAGTCTATTTATAAAGTGAAAGACTGCCGCTTTTCAAATTACACTACATTATCATCAAACTTGTCAAATGCGTTGATGTTATTGTCAATGATGATGAACCGACGATGTCAAAGAAACAATTAGGGTCTATTCTGTCGATGATGACAAAGGTAGAGTTTCTGATGATCTCGAAGAAAAAAGATTTGACGATGTGGAAAAGAAGACCCAAGTTTCTGACGATGTCGAAGAAACAAGAAGAGACGATGTGGAAAAGAATAGCAAAGTTTCTGACGATGTGGAAGGTAAGCGTAAATCCTGACCTTCAAACAAAGAACGGAAATCGACGGTGTAAATATACAAACTGGGGTTTGTATACTGTCAAACAGAAAGATGGCGTGGTCTTCATACAAAGAAACGATGTCGATGATGGCGAAAGTAAAGTTATCATGATGATTATGAACGAAGAAACGAATGGTCGATGTCAAAGGTAGAGTTCTGATGATGAATGAAGACACGGAAGGTCAATGTGGACGATAAAAAAGGAAAATGGCGACCTTCAAACAACCAAAATAAGGTTTTCAGCACAAAAGTGATGATGCAGGCAAGTCGGTCAAACTGTTGCTTTATTGATATATTGCCGAAACAACACAATACAAAAGAAATATCACTGGATACTGAATGGTGCCAAATCGAGGAGGACCAAATGTCCTCCCGTTACCACTTTCTCCCATTGCCAAACAGTACTGTTGATCAATTAAATCCAATTGCGTCACATCTATTTCATGCTTGTAGTCAGTAGCTCCTGCAATAATAACATAAAGAATACATTTTTGAATACATAAAGAAACAGACTTTAGAAAATTATTTGGCAGAGAGATTTTCAGGATTGAATACAAGTTTGATTTTGCTTCAGAAGTTTAGATCTATCACTGCATCAGTGTCATAAATTATCAATTATCTCCAAGCTCCGATACAGTTTTACATATTGTTAGTGTTACCACGGTTAAAAGTCCGTGTCTGCATGCATGGGCCTGGCCATGTACAATTTTTTTTAATTGTTTTAAATGAATATCTTTCAAACCCTGCTCTGCAGTTGCAGTACCATCACTCTGGAAACAATATCCGACCTAGGCCACACATAGCAGCATTAGCGTACTTTTTTGTATTAATTACCTCTATTGATTCCCAACATTTTAAACAACACTGTACAAAACTCAACTGAGATCACTCAAAATAAATTGGTACTTTAGTGACAATTGATGACACCTATAGCAGTAAAATAGTATTTTCAACTAACCGATGTTAGAAAAAATTCTTTGAAAAATCAAATCGTGAGTCTACTGTCAAACTTGCCGATCATATCAGCCACTTCGTACTCATTGTGTTCACGAGTGTGTAATTGTGTGCAACCGATTGCCCTCTCAGCACGGGGTCCAGACAACTCGCCACAAAGACAACCCGCCCCAAGACAACCCGCCACAATACCCTGGACATCTCGCCACAATACCCTGGACAACTCGCCACAGGCGAGTTGTCCAGGGTGGGGTGCCTTTTCGGACAACTCGTCACACTTTTTTCCCCTCATGATTTTTAGATCTAAAATGATATGAAATTGTCATTTTTCTATAAACACAGTCATTACAAAGAATAAAGAATAAACCTGATTTCCCTTGCAACAATAATATAATTTTGACAAACCAAAGGGCGTACGATCGACAGATTATTGGGATAACTTCTCGGTATTTAGATAGAGGTCTATAATAGCTGCATTTTTCTGTCCCAGAAATTTTTTAATGGTAGGATACTGGAAGCACTGGCGTACTGATAGGGGGGGGGGGTGAGCAGTTGACCCGCGGAATAAAATTGGAATGTGGTTTATTTCTAGATGTTCTGGGTTAGTTTCGTCAGAGGCGGCATTCTTCGTTGGGGGGGGGGGGGACACTGTGCCCCCACTTTTCCAGGTTCCCCTAAAGTGCCCCCTTATCCTTTTCCCTTCTGATAATTTTTAATGGTAGGAATTCATGGAAGGATAGGCCTACTGGAAGCACTGGTGTACTAATGGGAGAGGGGGCAGTTGACCCGCGAAATAAAATTGAAATGTGGTTTATTTCTAGATTTTCTGGGTTAGTTTCGCACTTTTGCCCACAGTCACAGGCGGCATTCTTGGTTGGGGGGGGAGGGGCACTGTGCCTCCACTTTTTCAGGTTCCCCTAAAGTGCTCCCTTATCATTTGTACATGTCCTTTTCCCTTCTGATAAGTGCCTACATTTCTTTCTCAGATGTCTTAATTATAATGTTACTCATAATTACATAAAAGAACTTTTCTGTCTTTCTTCATTAGATTGTCCTTAATTTTCATCATGTAATTTTTCAAATGGGACCTTAAACTTTTTCCTTGCTTGCTCGAAAAATCGATATTCAATCCATCACACCAAATTGCGGAGTACGTTGCTTAAACAATATGTTGTTCCACGTAAAGAAATAAACAAATATTGATGTCATTCGTGGTATATATCTAAAAATGGTTTTTATTATTGTTGATGTGTCCCTTTGTAGGTGCCCCTTTTTTAAGAAATCCAGCAATTCTTGCAATCATAGGCGCCAGAAGTGGGGGCAGGGGACTCGACCTCCTCCCAACGAAAAAGTGTGTAAGTGTGTGTATGGGGGGGGGGGGGTCAAAACGAATTTCCACTCCCCCCCCCCTAAAAAACAAAATCTGCAGTATTATTGATTACTATTTAGTTACCAAAAAGATCTAGATCTAGAAATCATGAGGGGAAAAAAGTGTGGCGAGTTGTCCGAAAAGGCACCCCACCCTGGACAACTCGCCTGTGGCGAGTTGTCCAGGGTATTGTGGCGAGATGTCCAGGGTATTGTGGCGGGTTGTCTTGGGGCGGGTTGTCTTTGTGGCGAGTTGTCTGGTAATCTCTCGGCACGTATGCAGCGCTATAGATCGAGGTCAATACACATTAGCATTGTCTACTGCTATGCTTTACTTGAGTGACCTTGGCTAGGCCCTAGCTTAATTAATAATTCATGTTGTTGCAAGCATTGAACAAAATATTAAAAATAAAATGTCTGTCAATGCAATAATCACTGGAGCCATAGAGCCTACGACTAAATCATCTTCAATACAATACACCAGTTTACGGTTGTATCAGTGCGCATGCGCAGACAGTTGACTTCGGGTCATTGGCTTTGAAACAAAGGCAATGACCCGAGGTCAGTGGTATTCATGCGTAAATTAAGATTGCGCCCATGCAAATGATGATGTGCGCGCACAACGCAGCGTGTAGGCAGTATGTCATCATAATTTGCATGGGCGCAATCTTAATATACGCATAAATACATGACCTCTAGGCCATTGGCTTTGATTAAAATGGCGCACACAACGGTAAACTGGTGTATTCATACAATCATGCATTATTCTATAGCCTGCAGCTAGTGCACTGCCACTAGAATGCTACTAGATCTACTAGTAATATTCTGCTAGCCGCTGCTACCTATTAGTTAGTATTAGTTCTACATCGACTCTGTCAGTCTTTGTTGACTCAGTTTGAGAAATTGAGTGTGCTAGTAAGTAGGCCTACTAATAAAAGTAGGCCTAGATCTATCATCTAGATCAATTACATTACTCAATAGATATTACAACATGGAAATGAATGTATGGGAAAATGCATTGAGTGCATCTAATCTAGACCATTTAATAATTGCATAGTCTAACCGGGTAATTTTTCTGCTGTGCAATTACTTTTATGCCTATCTTGTCAAACATAAAATACAAATATATGTAGAGCATAATATGAAGTTAAACCTACCATTTTCACAGAAATCATCGTAAAAACGTCTCGTCATAATAATCGTCTTCAATCAAGCTATGGCTGGTCACTTTTGTTTACGCCAGGAGAGTACACGATAGTACACGATATAGAGTACACGATAAAATATACGATATCGTGAACTTTATCGTGAACTTTTCACGATAAAATTCACGATATCGTCAATTTCATCGTGAAAAGTTCACGATAAAGTTCACGATATCGTGAATTTCGTGAATTTTGTCGTGAAAAATTGGCGATAAAATTCACGATATCGTGAACTTTATCGTGAAAAGTTCACGATTTAGTCTATTCGCGATGTCCCTTCAGGGCCACCATATTTAAAGATATGTACAAAAAAATTTAGTTGATATTTATTAACAAAGTAATTTGTATTTAGCAAAGCAATCTCACATACAAAATTACTATCAAGTGTCGTCTGCTACGCCGATTGTCCCCTGCTTCGTTTAAGGCACATATTTATCGTTTGGACTGTAAGGTATACCAGGGAGATTTGTATTTTCCTGCGGTACAACGTATAGCAGGAAAATGTTGTATATGCGGATCCTTTTAATGATTACGTAATGGAAGTGGCGAGGCGGTATGGTTTGAATAACTTAGGCAGGTGAAAGTTATTGTATTGAGAAGGAAAGGAATGTTCAGAAAGGCATAATAAGAGAGGGAAATGGGCGTGGTAGCCATTCTAGCTTTGTCAGTATAATTCGCGCCATATTGCGCGCGTACACATCACACCCAATGGCATTACACCCGGTACCCTGTAACACAGTGGAACATTCTAAGAAATTGAAAAATTATCTACAAAATAGACCTCTTGAATCATCTGAGAAGTAACTTACCCTATTATGATGACTTCAATGAATGTCAAGATAACAATGGCTGCGTTTCCATCCAAAAATAAAACTAGTTTGCAATTAGAAATAGTCCATTTCTCGATAATTTCACAAAATATATTTGCCGTCGCATTCAATATGACGTCATTGACAGCTGATTGGCTAGTTTGGTAGTGACGTCGAACGAGCTATGTTTGTGCTGCAGTGACTCAACGAACGAAAGTGAGACAACCGGAGCCATATGTCTATTATTTCTTTGAATATATAATGGCACTTTCATCTTATCAATTTGAATGAAGAAAATATATTGATGGTCAAACTGGTGACTGGATGTTTCGATGATTAGTCGCCACATCCTGTGTCTATCCCACCATCACCGTACAGTACATACATTACCATTGCTTTTATTGATTACGCCAATTATACTTTATGGGTGTCCTTTGTCATGCTCAAATGATGTCTGTTTTATCTGAATATTTGATTTAATTTTTAAAATGTGTAACACTTTATACGAATAGTTTTTAAAGTTACTATATATATGTACATTAGGTGATGGTCGGGCTCTACACTTATGCACTCGATTTTGTCATGATGGGTGTCCAAATTTTAGTTAATGCTTTGAATATTTGTATTAAAATTCACAAAATCTTAACCCCTTATCGTTTTTATTTCCCATTGATTAATGGAGACGATAGCTTCTAAATTCTAAGCTTCTGAATTACCTTTCCAACATCATTTGATAATACATTTAATGATTCTGTAAATGAAAGTAAGGTTTATACACCGTATGAATTTTAGTGATAGATTTAAAGATAATTTGGTTAATATCTTCTTACTACATATTAACCCTAGAAATCTAAATAGAAATTTTGAATATTTTGAAATTCCCCTACACTCTTTAAATAATTTTAATTTTTCTATAATTGGTGTAAGTGAAACTTGGTTACATCATGACTCCCCCAGTTGTTTAATTTACCTAATTATACAGTAATAAGGGCTGATCGTGAAGGAAGGAGGAGCCAACCTAAAATCTTTGAATTTGTTCAATTCATGAACGATGCTGCTGAAAAGATCATTGATCCCGTCTACGGAGCTCTCGTTCAGGGAGGATGGACAGAAGATCACAGCTTTCAGACCAAAGACAAGGATAAGGTTTCGAAATTCTAACCGAAATCATTCTTCCACAAAGGGAACTTCTCAGCATCGCTCAGTCCACAGAAGTGCACCCTCTGTCAAGCTGGTCATGGATTGTTCAGTTGTCAGCGGTTCAAGGATTTGAATCCTGAGCAACTTTTGGAATTTGTTCGGGAACAGATACTGTGTTTCAATTGTCTACAGCCAGGGCACATGTCCTTTGAGTGCACATTGAATAAGACCTGTTCAGTGAAGGGTTGCAACCAGAAGCACAGAAAGTTTCTCCATACCGGGAAGCAGATGAAGTTCAGTCCTGGAGAAAGGAATTATTCATTCAAGAAGGCAGAGAGAGTTAGTGGTCATTCCAACTCTGTGAACCAGACTCTTGACAGCTTCCCCCGTCGCATGCAAGCAGTAATGCCACGGGGGCCCGAAAGTATAGAGTTGTTCTTCCTATTGTCCCAGTGAAGGTACGGGCAGCTGATGGAGATACAGTTGTATATACATTTGCACTTCTCGACACACGATCAACAAAATCATTTTGCTTGAAGGAGTTGGTAAATGAACTGCAAGCTAAAGGCAAAAGCAAGATCCTATCGGTCTCTACCTTGGAGAAACGAAACAGCTGGATCAGATGTAAAGCGGTGAGCCTCAAAGTGCACAAACTGAGCTTGGCCTGGATGTTCACTCTCGTCCCATCATGAAAATTAGCATTGTTAATATGGCAGCAGAGGCAGATGTAACTAGGATTCTGCATTCGCAAGGTCTTGGTCTTCCAGTCGTCAGTAGAAGCCAGTTCACAATGCTGCTAGGTCAGGATGTTCCAGAGGCATTGATGCTTCTTGAGTTAAAAGCAGGTAGACCTGGAAAGATCTATGCTGTACAAACAGTACTAGGATCGACATTAAATGGAACCCCTTGGAGACATAGAAGGTCGAGATAATATCCAAGTTTCGGTAAGCTTTATCGCAGACGCCAGTAACTGATTTGGAGGAACAGTTAAAGACATTCTGGAAGCTCTAAGGGATGGGGACTACCTGTACTATGATAATAAGGGATGTCAGTGAATAACAAGAGGGAATTCGGGCTCTGAAAAAAGTGATCAACATGTACGACATCCATTATCAACTGCCTATTCCCTTTAGAGTAGAGAAATAATATTTGCATGAGAATCGCTTCATTGCAGAATGACGAGAAAACTCAACAAAGACGATTACTTTATGGGTAAATACAAGGAAGGATGTCCAGCCTTTTTTTTAGAAAGGGTATGCTGAGGAAGTACGTGTAGACAATACAACACAAGTCAAGATCTAGGACCTTACCATCCTGTTATCAATCCCAAGAAACCAGGAAAGGTACGCATCGTCTTTGACTGTACAGCGAAGTATTAGGGAGTGGCTCTCAATGGTGTTGTATTGCAATGTCTTGATCTGACCAAAAAGCTGACAGGGGTACTCCTACGATTAAAAAAGGACCGTATCGCATTAACAGCTGATATAGAGGCTCAATAGGTCAGAGTACCCTCATGTGCTGTTTCGATGTGGTACGATTCCTTTGGTGGCCATCGGGAGATTTGTCGAAACAGCCTCATCAGGTGTAGGCATGTGTGTACACCTTTTCGGTGAGACTTGGAGCCCCACTGCATGCTTGCAGTTTCCCCCTTCGTCAGACTGCAGACGGCAATCAGCAAGTCTATAGGGATTGTTATTGTCAACCGATACCGATATGATCGTGATCGGGAGTTGTAAAATGGACAGTTGTCTGTGATATTCTTATCGTGGTTTTCGGAGGCCGTTGTTGCCTGATTAAAGGTGTTTTAATCTCCAATTTCTGTTTGTAATTAGTGAATCCCTACAAGTCTATGAGGCTGACATCGTAGAGACTGTTTGTCAAACGTATACGTTGATAAGTGTCGACAGACAGTGAAGAAAGGGCCATTACATTGGCAGCGCAACTCAGCTAGGGAACTACTGAGCAGGGTAGGGAGGATTCAAGCTTACGAAATGGCTGAGTAACAGCACAACCGTTGTGCAGTCGATACATGTGGAGGAAAGAGCCAAAGAGTTGACTGGAGTTGACTTGAATCATGATGCCCTATCAGTTGATCGAGCTGTAGGTATCAGCTGGAATGTTGAGGCAGATAGTCTCGGGTTAAAGATTTCACCGAAGGACAAGCTAGCTCTCACGAGATGGGGATAGCTTAATGTTGTTTCATCGATGTATGACCCGTTAGGATTCGCAAGTCCATTCGTCGCAAGAACTGTGTCAAAAGGGACTTGCATGGGATGTTCCTATTCCTGATTTCTCGCTTTGCTCTCCTTGATCGTAAATACTTAAACGTAAATTGTCACCGGGGCCTGCATGTACCATGTTAGCGTGGTGGTGATGCGAATTTTTTGTTCTGCCCCCAGTTCTGACCTCCAATGTGTTAGTTCAAGATTATTTTCAATCTTTTTTGCTAATGATACAAACCTTTTTTATATCAGCTCAGCACATGCTGACAAAAGTATTGCATTCTTTCATACAATACCTCCACATTACCTTTGTTTTAGTCCTGGGGATGCTAAAGCACGTCTGAATTATACCAACTCCTATTTTGGTATTGTATGATCATTATTTGTGAACAGGTGGTCAGCTCTGGTGAAGCTACATAACTCTGTCTCTTCTTAGCTCACTAATGTTTGACAGATGATGTCATAAGATGAATGAGATCTGGAGCATTTTCTTAGGGTGGAGCTTAGCAGCTGGGTCTGAGAATTTTGTTAACATTTAAAAATCTATGAAATATATTAAGATGTATGAATAACAAATTATGAGTTCTATGCAGCCCTGCACATCAACAAGAATCAATTTAAATTTGGATATTACCCGACCTTTAAAGTAATTATGGGGAAAAAAGACCCTTCACCAAAAGATGAGCTTACCTTAAATAATGTTATAATTAAAGATTGAAGAATGAAGAATGGTTTAGATTTTATAGACCCATGGAGAGAATTACATGTCCAGGAAAACACGTTTACATGGCGTCAACCTACAAGTTATCTTTGAATTTAAGTGATTGTAGGGTAGGTCCTGGTTACGTCACCCAGAGACACATAGCCAGTGGAAGAAGGTCGTTGCGGTTAACGTATGTAGCTGAAACTTCTGACCAATGGAAGAGGTTGGAAGTTGGTTGACAACAGCGCCATCTATCCCGATATCAACCTACAGGCCGATGGTGTTCACCTCAACGGAAGTGGAGTTATCGAACTCGCGAAAAACATCATACGCCACCTACGTCAGAACTCATCACAATTAGTTGATCATCATTTCCCAGATTATCGCCGCACCAACCATCAGCGGAAAGCAAAGGATCGGATCTTCTCCCGCGACTGGATGGACTCCCTGAACACAGCAAGGAGGCTACTGAACTCGAGTTCGTACTAGACGTTAATGATGTTCATCAGCAACGATTAACTTTGACTAACTCTGACGATTTCGATGATAGCAATGAGTTCTCAAAGTCAGTTAAATATAAATTGTAGTCTTTGTAAGCATAAATCTTGTATCCAAAATATAATACTTACGGATGGTAAAGCCCCTCCATTGTCTAAAGGAGCGAAATTTCTTCTGTTTAACATTCGCGGACTTGTGAACAAAGTTGACTCTGTTCGTTACATATTGTCGGATAACAAAATCGACCTGCTATGTTTAAAAGAAACTTTTTGTGACGACACAATCGGTGATAACGAACTTCTCATAGAAGGCCTACGTATTGAACGTAGTAATTCGTCGCTGTTTTCACGAAGTGACGGTAGTGAAAAAAAAATGCATTCACTTTGCGTTACGATTTTCCTCACTACCGTCACTTCGTGAAAACAAGGACGAATTTTAGTAAACATGATTTTCTTATGGGGTCGTATAATTGTTCACAAATTATTGATATACCAACACGCGTAACTGATAGAAGCAACACACTTATTGATACTATTTTCACCTCCAATATTGAAACTATTATTTATTTTATTTTATATTTTGTTTATTTTATATGTAAATGACATTGTTAATTCATCAAAATTATTGAAGTTTTCTCTCTTTGCGGATGACACTGCTGTTGTGTTCCCCATGCTAATATATCTCAATTGATTTCCACTGTAAATTCAGAATTGTGTATTTTAAATAATTGGTTCAAATGTAATAAATTGCAACTTAATTTTGAAAAAACTAAATATGTAATTTTCCATCCTAGGAAGAGAAAGGTATTAAGTGACATTGAAGTTGTAAAAATTGATGATATTGCTATTGAAAGAAAAGATTGCATTGACTTCTTAGGAGTAACCATCCAAGAAAATTTAGATTGGAAAAAACATATTGATCGTGTCTGTAATAAATTGCTCAAATGTATTGGTGTATTTTATAGACTTAAGGATTTTTTACCCCTCAGAATATTACTTAATATTTATTATGCTATATTACTTCCTCATCTGAACTATTGTACTATAATTTGGGGCAATACTTTCAAATCAAACTTATCAAAATTGTTTATTTTACAAAAGAAAGCAGTTCGTCTGTTGACTATTTTCATATGACTCCAAGCGCGCCACTTTTTGTTAAATATAAAATTATGCCTCTTTTTGAACTGATAAGATTGAATACCTGGATTTTTATATATAAATATAATAAAGGCGCCCTTCCAGAAGTTTTTCTAACATGTTTCAAACAAACTCAAAATTCCACACTCATTTAACTAGACAACATCAAGATTTACATAAACCCTTCTCTAGATTCAATTATGTTCGCAATTCAATTAGATTCACAGGGGTGCATGAATGGAATTTGTTAAGTAGTAACATTACAAATAGCACAACACTATCCAGATTTAAAGTATTGTGCAAGTTACGTTTATTCAGTTCTTTAAATAATCTCGATCTCTCTTCGTAGCTCTTTATCATGTATTTTTTTCTTCCTCTTTTATCTTTGCTCCATTCTGTCGTATGTGTGTGTGCAGGGGCGTAAATCCGTACCGAGGAGTGGGGGGGGGGGGGGGGGGGGGGGGGGTGATCGGCGATACCCATCACATACTACACGCCAGGCGCGTACGCAGGATTTTTTCAAGGGGGGGGGGGGTTAACATTTATAAATCGGGGCGAAAATTTCGCAACGACTCAGCCGACCGCTGAATAAGCGGGGGGAGGGGTAAGAGGACACTTTTTTTTTTTTTTTTTTGGTCTCCAAAAAATCTTAACGACTCAGCCGACCGCTGAATAAGCATTTTTTTTCAGGGGGGGATGATACCAGGGGGATGTTTGTAAAGGCCATCCCCCCCCCTACTTCAAGCCAGGGGGGATGCA